>JAHDVE020011978.1:0-135208 GCA_022606495.2 Halesus radiatus
TGATTTCTGAGCGCGGGTTCCCAAAACAGACACTCATATAGTTTCTCAAATGCGTAGTCTAGAGTTTCGATTGACCGCTCTACCTACAAAGCTATTCAAATCGCGAAGCCTTTTCAAAATCTGGTGAAAATTCCCAATAATAAACAATTTTCCCAGCTTAAAGATTGAGGGTTGGAATTAATAATGTCTTGTCGTGAAATGGAGCCACAACCCGAGCATTTAATCCTTCAATTAATTTTACTGCCCGATGAAGTGATGGTCTCGGGTCTCAGTGCACGACGACCTAGAACCGAACGACGCTGAGGAATTTTATAAGCTATAAAATATTATAGTTATCAAGTACAGTCATACTGACACTTTGATGTTTTGAACTTATTAATTATGTCTTACTACAGAACTTTTTTTTTACTATTACTGTTATTATTATCAGTGCACACACCTGATAGTTTGAGATCCGTTCTTTCGAAGTATCAGGACATACAGCCTGGAATGAACTTCAGCATGACTTAAAAATGATCAAAGACTAAAAACTCATCTTTTCAGATAATCGTATCCATAAACGAAATAACTGCACACACAAATTGCTTAGCTTGGTTAGCCGGTTAGAACGTACCTAAAGTCACATATAGAATAAGTAAATTTGTTCACACAAATGTCAAGTTACAGCTTTCTTCACAGTCCACGACACTGCAAACAACTAAATGCATAAAAAAATGTAAATATCTATTGAAACCTTCTTAAGATTTTTAAGGTCATTTAATAAATATTCTCCAGTCCTAAAAAGGAACAGTAAAATTATAAATATTTCAAAAAATATACAATAAATAATCAAAAAAATCTCTCTTACAGTTCTAATTTTAATATGTTCCCCCTTTCCAGATCATCTGTCTCTTTCTCTACCCCTATAATTAACTATATATAATAGAATGTAATAAAAGTAAATCAATACAGAAAATGGACAAAGAATTGGATCTAATTTTATTTTATATTTACAAAGTTTGTAAGAAGTTAATAACTAACACATTACTTTTTTATAATTATTAATAAATTTATCGTTGCATATATTCATTGTATAAATATATAAATGTTGTCAAAATAAGTTTATCGGTTATGAAAAAAAGTCGTAATGTGGAGAAAAAAAAAGTATGTAACCTTAGTTAACAATTTTCCTTTTACATATATCTTTATATATTTTGTATAAAAAACAAAAATACCACAGGAACGCGAATGTACATGGCATTAGTTAGTGGTACTAAAAAACTATAGTTTTATGGAAATACCATATATTTTTGTATTTGTAAATATCTACTCGTATATTCTTTTTTCAAATTGGGGCAGTTTTTTCAGTAGGTTCTTCGTAAATAACAGTATAGATTATAATAGAAAATAAAATATTATAATTACTATGTAGGTAACTAAACATTAAAAAAAAAAGGTTTAAGAAAAATTAGAACTTAGGATTTGAATGTTGTTGTTCCAAAAATGTAAGTTTTATTAATACACACGCACAAAGTCAAAAAGAAGATATTTGACTAAAAAAATTGTTAATTGTATAAAGGCATTAAAATGTGCAGCTTACTTCCCAGTGAAAAAAAAATACACCTAGATTAACAATATTTTAATTAAGATGTAAACATAGCAATATGTTAATAATTTTTTTTTTAAATATATACTTTTACATTAGACCACATGAAGTGGAACTATTTTAAGTTTGATGAATAAAAAATAAAATATTATAAAACGCATGATACTTCCATTACAGCCGTAGATCACCAGCCACTACTGACGTCCACGCATAGCAGTACGGTGAGCGAAACCCCATACCTCTCTTGCTCACTACCGTTTCACTCGGCAAGTTATAAACACACGCAGACATATGATTTTGATTTTTTTTTCTGTTAAGATAAGATACTTTTATTATTTTATAATTTCTTCAAATGCTTGGTAACTTTGTGGCATCATTATTAATTATATAAATTGAAAATACACTTTGTATATACCACTTTACTTAAAATATATAAATATTTCTACATGTTTCGATAGCAATGCTATCATCTTCAGGAATTTATTATTCATTTATTCCTGAAGATGATAGCATTGCTATCGAAACATGTAGAAATATTTATATATTTTAAGTAAAGTGGTATATACAAAGTATACTTTTATTTTTTAATTATTTTTTCCAATAAATAAATGTATTTCTCCGAAACACCTTAAATACGAACTCTGTATTTAGTATATTTATAAAGATATTGAAATAATTAGTGATATTTCAAATGAGTTGACAGCACCGGTCAAGAAGGGTTAAAAGGGCTAAAAGATGGCAGCATTAATATCTGAATTTTTGAAAGAATGTAATTACGGATTTTACTACGTGAGGTGACGATGTAACGCATCATAGAAGATAATCTCCTCCATCAGTTTCCCAGAGGCACATCTGTACTGAGTTAAGTGACTCACTGAGTGGATAACCCTAGCAACCCACTTTAATCTATGCGACTTTCCTCCGCCATACGAATAAGAAAACCATCAAAAATAACACAAACCATTGACATCTTTTGATACTAACTAAAGATACATTCTATTGATGCGACAAGTACGTAACAATGAAAATGTTATTTATTACTATTTTCGTTGTCAACAACTTAGCATTCTAATAACAAAATCCATATTGGTATAGGTACAGGTTTTAAGTGTATTTTTATAGGTATTATAAAATAATATGCAAAATTACTGCCTCAACACAGGCTGGCTAGATTAGTTAGCTAGGCCTAGTGAGGCGGGTTATGTGAAACCTCAACTTATAACTATGCATTTCTATTCGTGACATATTACCTACTGTTATTATATTGTTTTCTATTTTACGTTTCATGTATCTGTATTATATATATATTTTTGTTATAGTTGCAAACTTTATTACAATAAAGATATATATTATAGTAAACTGCAACAAGCCCGAAAATTTATAAATTACAAAATGGATGCGTATCAAAAAATAATTATTCACCAAAAGGAGCTCTTGTTAGATTTAAATAGAAAAAAAAACACTAAAAATGTTTGACTACTTAATAGGAACGACTGAGCTGCCTGTTTTGTACATAACTTTTCTCTATATATATATACATAATAAGATGAACCCTAGCAAGCAGTATTTGTACAGAGCCTTGAGGTGATTTTTCACAAAAATGGCGCTATACAAATCATCCAAGTATTATTATTATTATAACTGAATTTTGGATTTGAACATCCAAACTGAATGGTATTTTTTTTAAATTAAAGCTTTAGTAAATATCTAGTACGTATGGGAAGTATTTTATTTATTTTTTGTTTTAAATTATGAAGTATAGGCCATGTTTTTTTTCATAATTTTAGAGGCAACTCACAAAATTATTTGCGGGTTTATCGTATATAAAAAAAAAATATATATTTGCTATGTAAATATGATTACGTAAATAAAAATAATTTTTTTTAAAAAAAAGTTTTTTCCGGTCTATATTTTAAATTATGTACGGCAAATTTGTGTTCCAACTTAAATTAGTCATTTTATATTTAAGTTTAAGTCCATCATAATGCTGAATTTAGCACTTTTTTATTTTTAATTTTATATTTCATTATATTTTCATAGTAGAAGGCGTAATTTTTTTTTTTATCACTATTAACCCCCAAACAATTACCAAAGTTGTCCCAAAAATAGTGAAAAAATTATTTCTTAATGGCCTATATTTCATAATTTAAAACAAAAATAAAAAAAATACTTCTAACCCGTACTAGATATTTGCTGTATCTTTTGATTAAAAAAAATCATTCGCATTTAAATAAAAAAATGTCAAGCCACAAAGTGATTGCTTCCTTCGATAAAAAATCATTCGGTTTGGGTGAGAACTTTGGCCTCAAATCCAAAATTCTGTTTTATATGAAACAGGCCGCGCAGCCATTCCCCTTAACAGCCGAAAAACCAATGTGAAAATTTTAAAACATTCAAATGTACCCAGTTATAAACAAATCTGTTTCAAATTATTTCCATGTAAAGCCGATCACAGTCCTATCCATTTCAATTTCGAAGAGAAATAGTGAGAACTAATAAAATTTGACAGTTTTGCATACATATTTTGATACACGCAAATATACAAAATATTGATTATATCAAAACAACAGATTTTATTCGTTTATTTACTTTAAATCTATATGCATAACAAAACTATTGAAGGAAATGGGGTAAATGTCAAGTTTGCTTTATTGAATTCTGTAATACATTTAAAAAATATATTGGCTCTTTTTGTGTGACACCATACATGAGTCCAACTGCAAGGACTCAGTGGACTTTTTTTTTAAGATAGACAAATATTCCCTGGTTACTAATAACCTAACAATATTTTGAAATCTCCTACTACCATCACAATAAGCGGAAGATGTTGCTTGTGTCGTAATGGAGGACTTAACCAGCCGAGGAATTTAACTCACGACGCCTAGGTGAGACCCAAATACGATGCAAACTGAGCCACTGACCGGTCGTACTATTGCATGTTTTGAGGGTCAAGAAAATAGATGAAGAGACGTAGAATTGGAAATGTGAGAGAAAGGATGAGAACTATATTGAGTGTTATTCAGACCATGCCACGAAGCACAGCTAAATCCATTTCTCGCCACTTTTCTGATTCTACCTCTCTTCACCTATTTTCATAATAAGCATACTTTTTTTAATAATGTGTCTCTTCCTTACTTACTTCCTCTGTTCACTTCCTGTAACCTCACAACATGCTCTTAATTGAGAATAACATAGTCCCGTTGGCTTTGGGCAGCTCGAACACTTGTATAGTAATCGAATAAAACATGTTTATACGAACAAAGGCATAATATTTCACACTTTATCAGAATCTCAAAATTCTTTCAGTGCAAGAAATTTTTTGGTACAAAATTATATTTCATCACATTAATAATCCTATATATTGTACAAATAGATAAGGGCACACTTACAATACTCGTTTCAATTTTAATGAAGGATTAATAGTTCCTAAGCATACAAACAAATATGGACAAATAACTTTAAATTATATGATTCCTAGCTGTAAATATGTTGCCTTCTGGAATAAAAAAATAACAAATAACTTAACAGTTAATAAATATACTAAAACCTTGGCTAGCTGAAAGAAACTATTTGTATTAAATAATTAGGAAATATTATTTTATATGACGGCCTCCATGGTCGAGGGGTAAGGCTCTCAACTACGAATCCGAAGGTCGCGGCTTCAAATCCCGGCGTGCGCAAGTAAATTTTAATTAATTAATTTGTGTTGTTTCACAGTAAATACATTTAAAATAATACATAGTATATTTGCGCACGTTCCAGAGTGGAAGATACTCTCAGTATCGCCCTGATGAAAGACTACAGAATTGAAACGTTGCTTGAAATGGCTTTTAGCCGTGTTTGGTGACCAGATCTGAATAGCCAGGTATTTCCCCCCACCTTCCTCTTCTCCTTATCCTCCCCCTCCCAATACCTTCAGCCTCACAACATTCCCCAATTGTGTATGCCATAGTCTCACTGGCTCCAGACGGTCGGGAGCAGTTGGGACTCTTGTGCGGTATTCACATAAAAAAATAAAATACATTTTTATAAACTCGTATATATATATATATATATACATACAAGTGTATATGATTTATTGTTTTGTACATGTTTTTATGTTATTTTTTTTAGAAATATTTTTCAGTAAGATTCTTGCGATATATTTATATTTTAAGTTTGTTACACATGTTTTTATTTTATATATATATATATTTTGTAACTTAAATTTAGAAAAAAAGTTTTGAATAACAAGCCTCTGCTAGTCAAACTGCTAAAACGTAGTTTATCGGGACGTTTTACCTTATATTTTGTAAAATGTCTTAAAGTTAATAAAAAAAACACAAACAAAAATAATAATTAAGAATGCTTCAGAAAAAAATGTTAATTATTTTCTTTTTTATTTGCTGGTTGAACATAGCGACCTCTAAGTCCAGAAATTAAGGAGGTTAGCCTCTTTCTATGGACATCATTATCCCTAAACATTTTATTTTGTGTTTTTCAACATATTTATACATGTCCAATGTCCACACAGAATATAAGAAAAACTTATTTTTTGCGAGGTACATAACGTTTGTCAAGGAGTTATTTAAGAGTAATTGTGGGATACTTGAAAACATATAAATACAACTGAGGAATAATGAGAATGTGTCTAAAATAATGATCTGACCTTCCCCCCATGAAGGAGACTCGTTGAAAAATAAGTTTAATACTATTTATAAGTCGACTAAAATATATGTTGAATAAAAATTGGAGAACTAAAGCAAGAGAGGGGGTCTGGTTCAACTGGGAAGCCAGTCATGTTAGCCTCTCAGAAGCTGGGCGAACCAGTGTATAAAGTCCCCAGATACTTTAATAGTACACGACTGCTGTAAAAATCTCAAGTGCGCCCCACCGTTGAATTTGGTAGCCACCTCTGGTCTGAAGCCCCAAAATACCTTAAAAAACTGTTGACTCTGAGCAGAAACGGGCGGTCCGTTTGATAAATTGACCATTCTTAATAAGCGGATTGCAATCTTTGTAGCACAGGCGTCAGGTGGGAATGCTGTCCTTGTTCTACCGGTATTTCAATGTGCTGAGAAGCTTTTTTTTTTTTTTTTTGATTTTACGGATTCTTTCGTAATCCTCTAACTAGCTGGGGCTTATACAAATACCCCTCATGTGTTCTGGCTAACTAGTACTGCGGCGCTTTGGCCTTATTACTATTACCATCTGATGGTTTATTTAAATTGACTGAATTTATTAATTACATTTCATGACTTTTAGGGAAAAGATCTTAACTGGATAAAAAACCCTAATGCTGAGAAGCTAGCGCAATTGATTCCTTTGGCAACGATTCATATTCAGGAAACACGCTAAACGCGGTAATAATTTATACACGGTTGACATTTATCACATGAAAACGGGTCGCTTTTACGACCCGTTTTTGGAACATTCGTTCAATAGCTCGGCTGTGGAATGATCTGCCGGCCTTTGTGTTTCCTCCCTCTTATGGAGTTAACATGAGTCTTTAAGACCAATGTTTACTCTTTCCTCTCCTCATAAAGACCCTCCACACAGCATCGTCGAAGATAACATAGGGCCTGATGGGAATTATTTTCCTTAAGGCCCCCTATGTGGAGTTAATGTAAAAAAAAAGATAAAGCAGAATTCATTCTGATAGAAGAGCCGGAGAATATCCCGTAACTCTAGATTTCGCTTGTATAGATTGCAGGTTGTTGAGTGCATCATTTTGTTGCCAGTCTGGTGGCTAGACACAATAATTTTTTTAGCACCAAAAATTATTGTAATGCGACGTCAACGTGAACGTGAAAAAAACTATCATGATTGGAATATTTCCGAAAATTCCATTATTTATTCAAAGCTTTGCAACGTTTGTCAAAGCTTTGATACGAGGAGGCTCAGCGTATTTTACATAGGGTTTCGTTACATTCTCATTGCTGGGGGTCTAGTTGCAAAAATAGGGGTTGAAATTTGGAATGCTACTAAATGCTAGTATGGCGGTGATTATATCGAGCTGTGTGACAAAGTGGACATGGGTTCTGGACAACAATTTGAAGATTAAAAATTTGGTGAAATACAAGTTCATTTCATACGACTTATTCTCAGAGTCACATGTTAAATAATGTTTATTCCTCTTCATATATCTTAAATAATATTTTTACTCATAAAAAACCATAAATTTATTTTGAACCACTTCAATTTAATATACTGATCCACCGATTTCAGAAGTACCTTCACTTCGTCAGGACAATATTAAAACTAACATGTGATACAAAATATGGACAGATATACATAAATATGTTAGAGTTGGAGTGGGAGTCAACCAAAGGGGATGGGGTAGTTAGATTTTTTGTCTCGAGGAACAGAAAGATTCACTAGAAGACTGGAAGAATGTTGAAAATTCTTTGAGCAAAGTACCTAATTTCCTAGTAAGGGAATATCATTTAGAATGTAAACATTTCTGTAATTCAATTTTTTATTATTAATTATTTTTTATTAAGATTTAAAAACCTCATTTTACTATTTAATAATTGTAGAAAATAATCTTAACATAACCTAAACGAAATATTAAAATGGAAAAAATGACAGAAAATAAAAAGATTTCAGTCGCATCTGGGACCCAGATTAAACTTATAAAGATAGCTGCCAATAATATGGGATAAAAAATAGAGAATAATATTAACAAATCTTGAATTTGAGATATAATATCGATGAACATGGCATAAATTGAACTGGTCTCATTAGCTACGTTGGTTAAGCGGTTGCCTTGGACAGGGAGAGGACCTGGGTTCGTGTCCCAGATGCGACTGAAATATGTTTATCTTCTGTTATTTTTTCCGTTTTCATATTTCATTTAGGTTATGTTAATATTATTTAATACAATGATTAAGTTTCTGTAATTAATTGTCTACTTTTTTAACAATTGTGGAGCGTCATAAACTCCACGATAGTGGTATCATAAATATCGTTATCGTAAATAATAAACACTTATGGAAAAGTTATAAAAAAAAACATTTTTTTAATGTTTATGTAATGACGTGCTTCGAATAATGAATGTCTCCCTCGACGTTGAAAATAATTTGTAACAGACCTGTGAAAACAATATCATTAGTGACACCTTTTTTTTAATAGCGAAACTTTAACGTTTCACATAAGATAGATAACGACCGCATTTTGGGTATCACAATGAAATTTAAATAACTGTCTCAACGATTAAACGAATACTAGAATTATAAATAATAAAATATATATATTGTCACTTATTTCCAAAATATTTAATTATATTGGTTGACAACAGTTTTTTTTTTAAAGTGTACCAAGTGCTCTCAACCATCTGGAGCCATTGAGGCTATGCCATACCCAATCGTGGAATGTTATAAGGCGGAAGGTAGCGGGAAAAGGAAGGAGAAGAGGAAGATGGGAAAATACCTGGCTCTTCAGATCTGATCACCAAACATGACTAAAACTCATTTCAAGTAAAGTTTCATCTCTGAATGGTGTACTTACACCAGGGCGATACTGAGAGTATCTTTCACTCTAAACCGTTCGCAAATACAGTATATATTATTTTTAATGAATTAATTGTTAAACGACACAAATAAATTAAAATAAAATTTACTTGCGTACGCTGAGATTTGAACCCGCGACCTTGGGATTCGTAGTCGAGAGCCTTACCCACATCATGAAGACCGTAATTATTTATCGTTTTCATTATCATTATCATTATTTAGGGATCTTCTATTTTATAATGCTTCCAATTTATGTATTTAATTTTATACCATTAAATTTGAAGAGGACTATCAAATATCTACTGAAGAAACCATATAACTATGGTCATTTAATATTAAGTGAGTTGCAAGAATTGGTCAGAAATTTATTCGTTTGGAACCGAAATTTCAGAATTTTCACGTTTCAAGTTCTTCGTTGTTTTTCCTTTGTAAATCAACTTAATTTCGAACCCTGATATTCGAGACAGTAATCAGCATTTAATTAACACAAGTCATTTCGACTGAAAATTTTTGGGTATGGCCTTAGGCAGCAAAATATTTACGGTAATTGGGGCGACCCTTCCGTCGCTACTTAATGCTTTCCTTGCTTAAATTCCTCAAGGCACTGAAATAAAATTCACTAGGTGAGTCCTTTTAAATAAATGCTGTTATAACTTACTTACTGATTTACGCAACACGAACACTTTTTCAAATGCAGTTTTATCACAGTGAAACTAAAGAAATATTCCAACAATGTATAATTTACTTGTTTTCACAATATTAACAGTGGTGAAGCTTCGATTCGACATATACATATGTTGATATGTATATTAAAAGATCCCACAATGTAGTGCTGATACCAACCCTGATGTATGGTAGTGAGGCATGAAACTTGTAGAGGAAGAATGAAAGTAGACTTAATGCTGTAGAAATGAATGTGTAGTAAAACTATGTATGATAGTGTGAAAAATATTGAGATTCGTCAAGAATGCAAGGCTGATGTAAGCGCAATGAGTAAGATTAATAAAGGGACGCTTAGATGGTTTGGGCATGTAGAGCTAATGTACGAAGAAAGGAGCGTAAGGAGAATATATGAACGTTAGTAAAATAAGAAGCCGGGGACGTCCGAGGAAGACATGGCACGACCGAGTTAATCAAATACTTGAGTCGGGTAATGTCAGAAGTCGGAATAATGGAAGAAAAAGTATGAATATGAAAGAAGCAAAAAGTGTATGCCAAGATCGAGTTGCTTGGCGGTTCGTCCTCTCTGCCTACCCCTGCGGAGAAACGGCTTGATGGTTAGTTAGTTAGTTATAAATAATAACTTATTTCTGTGGTATGTAGCTCAAAATCTCTATGGTTTAAACTCCATCTACCGTTGCGATGCCCCAGTTGCACAAATATATTTGTAGATCTTTGACAATTTACAATCTTATCTGTGTTGGCGCCAAAAATATGAAATAACGAAGAACTGAAAGTTTATTTCCTTTGGTAACCCCATTAGTTTTAGTAGCAACAAGACGCCCTGACAATATGATATTATGTAGATTTATCTTTACACGTCAATGTATTGACAAACACTTGAATAGAAAAACTAATAAAGTTAGTTCGCTATCTGCCGCATCTAGCACAGGGACGCTCCCAAATGCAGACATAAGTTTTTTACATCTGTAGCTCAATCAACGGCTGATCAAAATGACCCGCAAAGAATTCTCTTAATACGTCAATTGTAATTTTTTATTGCAGGAATTTTCTAAAGAAAAGGCGACTCTAGTTTCATAGCCAAGGTGTGAATGTTTTTTGGCAAACAGCGCAAAAAATACCAATTGAAAAGGGATCTCGGATTAAGCCAAAACCCGTAAAATTGGATGGGGGTAAATAAAATTACCTAAGTTAGTCATCGCAATATAGCCTAACCACAGTTTGAAAATGGCTTTGAATGCCGAAACAGCTGTCGCAGAACTCAATAATAACATTATTAAAGATATTTTCTCAAAATTTAATTGAAATATATATTTTTTTAAATTACACTTTTTTACGAGCACAAATCAGCCATAAAACTAAGAGTGCCAAAAATTACTTTACGAAGGCTGTCTGAATTCTATTTCGTGACGTCAAATGTTCAAAATATGTTTTTTTGGATAATTATGGAAATTTGGATCCTGCCACTATGCTAATTTTTGTGGTTTCCAATTAAGAAATATTTCGACCGCCATAAAACGGGCATGTTCCCAATCTATTTGTTCTAAAATCCTAAGACAACATAACGCTTATTACATGAAGTACATAATTTAATAAAGAAAACATTATTTTTAATTTGAATGGGCGTCTTTCGCCCTCTAAAACTATCGTAACACTTGTAAATACTAGTTAAACGCATTTAAGATTTTTTTGTAATTTTTAACTAAAACAGAAAAAAACAAATACGTTGGTTCCATTTACAGTGACTTTTTTTCTAAAATTGGCTGTTGGGGTTTTCTCAGCCGAAATACTAGCAAATAAACCAAAAAGTTTATTTATATAGTTGATATGATTTACTTTATCATTGTTTTATTACAGTTGATCGTTTGGTTTCTCAAAGAGTTTTATGTTTATTGAGTTTGTATTTTTTTAACACTTGATTAAATGCTTTTCGCGCCTCGGGGATCACAAATTTAAAAAGTAGCATCATTGAGGTATTTCTCCGATTGTTTAGAACTTTTATGAAAAATTAATATTGACGGAATATAATTTACAAGAATGCCTTCAATTTACGTAATGAGTCGGAATGTTGAATGATTTTAAGGGTAAGAATTGAAGACTTGCCTCGAAAAATACGTATTTTGAATGAAGTAATAATATTGCGCCGAGACAGGAATGTGTAGTAGTTCATCATCACTGGTTATCCCTCCGAGAACATGGCATAATAGTTAGTTAGTTGATCAGTTATTATCTTAAAAACGTGTTTTATTTGTTTTCATCAAAAGATTGAAGCAATTATTTTTATAAATTAAAATAAAATAACTTAGTTTGAATACCACTTTTTATTTTTATATGATAACCGAGCGGTTTCAGTTAAGCCCGAACCTTTATCAGGGTTATACAAAAACATATTCATGTATAACCCTGATGAAGGTTCGGGCTGAACTGAAACCGGTTGGTTAACATAAAAAAATAAAAAGTGGTATTCAAACTAAGTTATTTTATATTAATTTATAATTATGTACACCCACAAAGTGTTTGCTACAAGTGAAAAATCAATTATTTTTAATTTAGAATTTGTAAAAAGGTCTGCTTTATTAAATTAACTTTAAAATATGCTTTATTTAAAACGTGACAAGCAGTTTTTAAAAGTCCTGCCTTAAGTCAATAAAATCAAAGGTTTGATAATAATACTGTATTACACGATGATTAATAAAATAATAAATTTAAACGCGTTTTAAAAAAGGATGTAATTTGATGTTTGTGTACAATAACATTATCCGATTAAATTGATTCAGTTTTGAAGGTTGAAATTTCTTTTTAAGCTTCTCACAATACTAATAATTATATAAATTGATTGTAAAAGTATATTAAACAAGTTATAAGACAGTACTATAAATAGTAAATGTAGGTTTACGTAGTTGAAAGTTATATAACATGTTTTTCATCACTTACCAAAATAATGCAGGTTAAACACAATTCCAGTATTTTTGTCACAGAACTTTTTATGTACTTTTAGATCAATATAAAGAAGTGCACAACTTTATGAAGTTTAACATTATATTATTTTAAGTCGTAATAGTTTTTAAACATATTTAAAACAAGCATTTTCCATTCAGATTCACAGTTAAGTTAGCTCATTAAACGCACAATAAACTCGGTGTACTATATTTTTAGAAAAGATTTTATTATGGTTTTTCACTTTTCACCGCCTCAAAAAAAACATTTAAATTCAACACAATTCAAATCACTCATCAACCAATCACTTTGAATATTCAAAAAACGTCGAATTATAATTCGATTCTTCACTTTTTCGCTTTTATTTAAGTTCGGAAAAGTTTAAGCGTCGCGGCGTCGCGTCGGTAACGGTACAGACACCGGATCGACGTGTTTCCGCCGCCGTTCCTAACGGAATACTGCCTGAGGACGCCGCTAAACGCCTTCAACACTGACAACGGACTGCGATAACAGCGGGAAATGCGTGACGGAAAATGCAATGTTTAATCTGTTATAATTTGCATTTTTACTACCCGGCGTTGAATTCGGTTTGTTAAGTAATGGATTTAAAATCGTTTCAGAATATTATCGTTATTTTATAAGGGACTTCACAATTTAGGTCGGTATATTTAAAATTTGTTTTTTTTTATGCGCAATGCTTTTTTTACGGACCAAAGTTTGGGTGAGTTTTTACCAATTTTAAGACTTGTAATACGAAAATTCAGAGTGTTTATTCTTGACAATTGAAGAAAAATATCTTTTTTGGTTTTTCATGCAAACGATCCCTTTCTGATTAAATCTTTATTAATAATTTCTTCAAATGATTGGCATTCACTTTGTGGCGTCATTATTAATCAATTAATTAAAAAAATATACTTTGTTTTCACAACTTTTTAAATATACATGTTTTGATAGCAATGCTATCATCATCAGTATTCATATATTCCTGATGATGACAGTATTGCTGTCGTGATGTTTATGTATATTTATAAAGTGGTGTAAACAAAGTTTATTTTTTATTTAATGAATTTTGAAATTGTGATGTGAGCCCGCTTTGATTATTGTCTTTCTTAAGTGATGCGCGTCAATTGTCAAAATTAACATGTTTTCGTAAAAACGTTATTTGGCCTCTTTCGTAGGGTTTTATTGAAAAGAACATAATTTATTTCCTTAGATTTTCATGAATTAATCCGTCAAGTTTCGTTCTTTCGATATTAAGCACAAAACACGTGTACATTCTTCTTGCAGGTATTCTATAATAAACTAGACAACGACGACCTCAGTGGCAGAGCGGTGAGGGTCTGGATTGAGAGGTTATGGGTTCAAAGCCCTGCGTGTGCGGATAATTTTTTATTTGTTTAAAAAAAACATTCACAAATAAGATACGAAGTTGAACTTCCATGAGTTATCAATTCAACTCATTGTGGAACAGTTAATTATATGTACATATTATTAGGATTTACAAAGTTTTTAAAAGCAAATATGTACATGAAAATACAATAATAAAAAATATGTTTAAGAGCAGAAAAATAACGTAATAAGTAAATGTACAGGTTCGAAATATACAGAAAAAAAATAAAAATACACAACAATGTTTAAACGAGATACGTAAAAGTCTTCCTTTTTTATGTTAAGACCGCACAAGAGTCCCAACAGCTCCCAACTGTCTGGTGCCAATAAGACTATGGCATCTCCAATTGGAGTATGTTGTGAGGCTGAAGGTTGAAGGGAGGGGAAGAATATGGGGAGAGGAAGGTGGAGAAATACCTATCTATTCCGATCTCGTCACCAAACACGGCTAAAGTAATTTCAAGCAACGTTTCGATTCTGAATGGTGGTCTTTCAACAGGTAGCTAACTAAGTAACTAACCATCACGCCGTTTCCCCGCAGCAGTAGGCAGAAAGGACGGACCTCCAAACAACTCGATCTTGGCATACACTTCTTGCTTCATTCACTTTCATACAACGTCTCATACATTCTCTTCTGTTATTCCGACTTCTGACATGGCCCGACTCAAGTATTTGATTCACTTGATCGTGCCACGTCTTCCTTGGACGTCCCCGGCTTATTCTTCCATTCACATTCGCGTCATATATTCTCCTTACACTCCTTTCTTCATTCATTCGCTCTACATGCCCAAACCATCTAAGTGTCCCTTTCTTAATCTTGCTCACTACGCTTACATCAGCCTTGCATTCTTTACGAATCTTAACATTTTTCACACGATCATACATGGTTATACCACACATTTGTCTCAGAGATCTCATTTCTACAGCATTCAGTCTACTTTCATCCTTCCTCTGCCAGTTCCATGCCTCACTGCCATACACCAGAGTTGGTATCAGCACTCCATTGTGGACTGCTAGCTTCGCTTCTTTGGACAACTTTTTGTTTGCGCCAACCGCGTTCAGTCCTCAGTTAATGGAGTTACCCGCATTCACCCTTCTTTCAATATCCCTACATATTCAACAGGTATAATATATTTATACATGTTTCTTTCTTACTGAAAGTACCTGCCACTGTGGAAAAGAACTACATAAAAATCTACAAAGCTTAGAGCAGGGTGGCTATCGGAAGAGAGTTGGAACTTATAATAAATCGTTTTCCAAATAGCATTTTAAAAATAACATCATTTTGAAATTTGTTCGGAGCGTACGCATGTCTTAATTCTTCAGGCAATATATTATAGTTGGTCTACACAATATATTCCAATGGAAAGAGTCCGAATTTTGTCGAGTGTGTTTTGGATATGTGTAGATTGTGGTGTTGTCGTGTATTATGTCGGTGAAGGTCGTGGTTATTAATAGTGATTTATATTTGTGTGAGAATGGCATTAAATCATCTTTAAAATAGTGTTTGTTATCTCATCACTAGGAATAATCTTAAACGGTAATACTAGTGTGCGTGTCGGTTAATATGTATAACGGGTGTATCCCATGGTAAGCCAAATATGTTACGCAGGGCCCTGTCATGAATTATCTGTACTACAGATATCATTTTCTTGGTAGCGAAACACCAGGTACTCGAAAGATAGGCCGAGTTGGAATTAATCATAGTATAGTACAATAGTCAGAGTATAGAGGTGGGAAGCAATCCACGTAATCTGTGTATTATACCGGTAACCGAAGAAATCTTTGATTTTATATTATCCCGTGTGGAGTTCAGTGTGAGCCTATGAATAAATAAACATTAATTTTCATAATTTTTTTTTTTAAATTGCGTTCATAATAAAAAAATGTATACAGATATCTTTATTTTCTTCACTTGCTATGAAAAAAGTTGTATTATTGGTGCCACAAATGCCGAAAATACGAGCATTCCAATCCTGGGCTCATTGCTTGACATTTTGCCAGTAGAAATATACATATTTTTCACGATAGTCACTTATGGTGGATTTTTTCACGGAATCACATTCAGACCATCATTCCTGGTAGAAAACCGAAAAAAAAGTTGTATTATTGGTGTCATAGGGCCGAAAATATGAGCATTTGAATCACGACCCCAAGTCTTGCAATTTTGCCACTAGAATTAAACATCCTTTTTACGATAGTCGTTTTTGGTAGATTTTTTCACGGAATCACATTCAGACCATCGTTTTTAAGACAAAACCGAAAAAAGTTGTATTATTGGTGCTATAGGGTTGAAGATACGAGCATTCAAATCTCGACGACAGGCCTTGCATTTTTGCCACTAGAATTGAACATTTTTCTACGAATTCCACCGTTTTGGAATCGTTGAGATAGGTCCGGAGAAATGAACAATCAAATGTCAACCAAAAACTTGCAAAATAGTACACAAAGTAAAATATTTTTTAACGATTTTCGCTTTTTGTTGATATTTTTACAGAATCACACTCTGGCCATCATTTTTATTATAAAATTGAAAAACGTTTTCGAATCTATGCTATAGGGCCGGAGATATGAACAATCAAATCTCAACCCAAACTTTCAAAATAAGTCCTTAAAATACGATTTTATTGATGAATTTCGCTATTTTGGATTTTTTCACGGAATCACGCATTCTGGCCATCATTCTTGATAGAATATCAAAAACCATTTTAGTGAATCTATGCCATAAGGCTGGCGATATGAAGATTCAAATCTCGACCCCAACCTTGCAAATTTGTCCACAGAACAAGTTTTTTATTTGCGAATTTCGCTTTTTGTGGATTTTTGTGGACCGAAAAAAGTTGTATTATTGGTGGCTTAGGGCCGAAGATATGAGCATTCCAGGACCCACATTTTGCCACCAGACCATTATTATTATTAGAAAACCGAAAAAAAAGTTGTATTATTGGTGCCATAGGGTCGAATATATAAGCACCCCAATTCCGACCACATGGCCTGCCACCAAGGTCTGCCCAACTACCCACAAGTCGACGGCCTCCTTGGTCGAGGGGTAAGGCTTTCGATTACGAATCCGAAGGTCGCGGGTTCAAATCCCGGCGTGCGCAAGTAATTTTTATTTAATTAATTTGTGTTGTTTCACAATTAATTCATTTAAAAATAATATATAGTATATTTGCGCACGTTCCAGAGTGGAAGATACTCTCAGTATCGCCCTGGTGAAAGACCACCATTCAGAATTGAAACGTTGCTTGAAATGGCTTTTAGCCGTGTTTGGTGACCAGATCTGAATAGCCAGGTATTTCCCCTTTCCCCACCTTCCTCTTCCCCTTCTCCTTCCCAATACCTTCAGCCTCCACAACATTCCAATTGGGAATGCCATAGTCTCACTGGCTCTAGACGGTTGGGAGCAGTTTGGGACTCTTGTGCGGTATTCATATTAAAAAAAAAACTAAAAAAAAAGTCGACTGGGATTCATTAAGACCGTCGCCAATATTTTTTAACGCTTTCGCCAAATAATAAACTGAGCGATCGCTCAGTTTATTATTTAGCTCATTTTCACTTGGTGATCACTAAGTGAAAATGAGGGATCATCGCGGGTAAACAATGCGACTGAGCCTAATGTTGGAGACATTAAAACGATCTTAGCGTTCTACTGTCAAATTGACATAAAAGGCAACAAATTAATTACAATAAGTAACTACGTCGATTAAAATACGTAAGTTAAATAATTAAAAATGTGCTTTGTTTACACCACTTCTATAAAAATAAATAAATATCTCTAGATGTTTCGATATCAATGCTATAATCCTCAGGAATAATTTCAAGTAAAGACAAATGATAAATGATGTAAATTCTTAAATTATTGTTCTATTTTTTATCATTTGTCTATACTTGAAATTATTTTCTAGTATTCATATATTCCTGAGGATGACAGCATTGCTATCGAAACATGTAGAGATATTTATTTATTTTTATAAAAGTGGTGTAAACAATGCCCATTTTTCAAATTTCGATTTTTTTTATGGAGATTTAGATTTAGATCTACATCTTCATACAAAAATCGAAATTTGGAAAAAAAAACATTTTCATCTTCAACAACATCAGTAACGTCGTATTTTTCAATCTTACCATTCTAGCTCACTCAAAAGTCAGAAGCCGCCACTGGTGTTGTTTCCATAAATCATTTCGGGTGGAGTCCAATTTTACACGAACTACAAATGTATTTAGCCTTTTCTGCACAGTTCGCATATTGTCTACTGGCCAGTGTTTTAGACCCTCAAATCGAATGTTGGGTATATAATCAAAAATTTTAACCAAGAAACGTATCATATAATTTTCCAACCATTTTATTGATTGGTTTGGTCTTTTGGCTGACATAAAGCTTTGTTTGAGAAAGTATGTATATTTTTAAAAGTTCATCGGTGAAGAAGAAACAAAAAAAAATCCAATAGGTTGTTACATTTTGTTACCTCATTTGATGGAAATTTCGGTTCACGTACGGTGTTCATCATAAAATTAGTTTTTGAGATGTCCATCTATATTCAAAACTAATATTACTACGTTTTGTATTTGTACCTTGAGACGTAGAAACATGGAACTTATATTGTATCCATACTCTAAGCGTAGAATGCTCTTCATACTCTTGTTCATCATCTAAGACCATCTTCTGTACTCCACACTGAGATAAGAGCATCAGCCTCTAAAGATGATTCAAATTGACTTCGATGCGATGCCTGATTTATCACTGCCTTCATCCGTTCCGTTTCTGACGTTGTGTAGGGGAATTGGTAACATAAATGTCGTCTCCTCCTCACTGTCATTTTCTTACTCCGTCAGCATTTCCTTTCCTGAAGTCAGAAAAAAAATAATTCATAGATATTAATAATAGTAGGTGCCAAATAACAAAAACAAATAGTTTTTTAAAATACGAGGTGTGTTCAAAAGTAAAGATGAATTTAAAATTTTTTCAAAAAGTGTTTATTTATTCATCATTATCCATTTTCTCCCCTTCATAGTAATCCCCCTCAGATATAACGCACTTATGCCAGCCCTTCTTTCAATCCTCAAAGCACTTCTAGAATGCGCTTTTCGGTATGGCCATCGTTCTTCGATTCTGACTTTATCTCATCGATTGTGGCAAAACGCTTTCCTTTCATTGGTCTCTTCAGTTTCGGCAATAGGGAAAAGTCGTAGGGAGCCAAATCTTGTGAATACGGTGGGTGAGGCATGATTACGGTGTTGTTTTTGGCCAAATAATCACGAACAAGCATTGATGTGTGAGTTGGTGCATTATCGTGATGCAAAATCCATGATGTGTTTTTCCACAATTCTGATCGTTTGAGCCGTATTGCAACGCAAAATTGCTTTGCATAACTTCCTTGTAGCATTCCTTATTAACCGTACGACCTGTTGGCAAGAACTCATGATGCACCACGCCATTGTAATAGAAGAAAACAGTGAGCAAAACATTCACATTTGATCGAACTTGGATAAGTGCCTACATCCGAGAGTGGAGAAAGCTATGAAGTGTCATTTTGTAGGACCTTGCAATGTACACTGCGCATAGCGCCTAAAAAACAGGACCCTCTAGTTTAAATTAAAGTATTTATATCGATTCACATGTTTCTAGTTTATAACAGTTCTCTAAGAGTTTTTGGTTTTGATGTGATGTTCGTACAATATGTTGGGTAAGTGACACAAAATTTCAGGGTTGGTAAAAGGTAAACAAAATAACTACTATATACCTGTAAACGGTTTGAATGACTTGTAATTTATCATTCATTCATTCATTCAAATTAATTGATTTATATTCGATCTATTTTATTCGTCAAAGCAAATCAATTTTTAGCAAAATATTTATTTATATACTTATAATGGACCGGCTTTCAAAATGGGCCCTAAACGTAACTTTGCAGGATGTTAAATAAAACAAATATCTGTAAATTCTATACGGGTAGTCAGGAAAATATAAAAGGTTTCAAAAGCCTAACATTATCATTTTTTTTAAAGTTTAATGTAAATCAAATTTAGTAATCGTATTATTAAGTTCTGAAAGTATTTTTAGTTTTTATCATTGTGACAGCTGACAGGATATTTTCAAACTGGTTTGAAAATGGTTTTGAACGCTGAAACAGCTGTCACAATAATAAAAACTAAAAATACTCGCAGAACTTAATAATAACATTATTAAATTGATTTACATTAAATTTTTAAAAATTAAATGGAGATCTACGAATTAAATAGAAAAAAACAATATACTAACATTCTCAAACTGCAATCTTCAAAGAATATGAACTACATTTCACAATGTATGAAAATAAGTGTCGAAACAGTTTGATAGTATTTCATGCGTTAGCAGACTGCAAAGTGTATATTTTTGGGTGCTAACCGTTAAATAATTTTTCAGCTATTTGCTGACGAGGGATTTTCGTTTTTGCGGGCACCTTGAATAAATTTTTAAGTTAATTTCAAAGGCTCAAAAAATAATTAGACTATCTAAGTTATTTGAAACACCAACCTAAACGTTGATTAAAAAAATACTGAAAAAGTTAAACTAATTTTCGTCCAAAAATTACTCAAAAATTTTGTTGCTTCTTTTCTTCTTATCTTCATTCGAAATGTCATATAGATCCAAGGTCTAGACTATTTCATTCGATTTGAAGCATCGCTCCAAATAAATCTAATTTTTGTACCACGGCCAAAACTCACCTCGATATAAATAGCCGGCTTCATAAACGTATTATTTGAGATGAATGCGAGCAAGAGATCTACATTCTGAATATACATTATGCAGGGACGTCATAATAATGTTCAATTTATTTTAACAACTTATTGAAGCCTAATTTTAATTAATTGATAAACTAAAGTTTTTAAGACAAGATTTTTGTGCACAGCGCAAAGGGTAAAATTTTTTTTTTTTTTATAAACAATAATTATTAGCCTGAAACACTCATCCAAATTGATAAAACCTTCCGAGAAAAGATAAATGTCGCCGACAGGACTCGAACCTGCACCCTTCTGATTGCCAGTCAGATAATATAATATAATAAAAAACAGTAATTATTGAATGAAACACTAGTATATATTGATTAACGTGGCGGGTTTACGATAAGCCGACGTAGCTCAACGGTAGAGCATCTGACCGGCAATCAGAAGGGTGCAGGTTCGAGTCCTGTCGGCGACATTTATCTTTTCTCGGAAGGTTTTTTCAATTTGGAAGAGTGTTTCAGGCTCCTAATTTTAATATTTAATCGTTGAAGAAGATAATATTAACATATCCTAAATGAAACACTTTTACACTTTTTACTTATACAGTTTTATTCACAGCTTGATGAAATTTTGCACACAAGACCTTCAAAACGAAAATAAGGTGTCTGTCTACACGAGATATTGAAAATCTACCCCCATTCTTCTTTCCCACCTTTTTAATGAAATTTCGCACGCTTGACGGAAAGAAGAAAACTACTGGGTAGTAGGGATAGAGGAAGGGATAGGGGTAGGGGTAGGGGTTGTGTAGGCCTAGGCAGGGCAGGGCAGGCAGGGCAGGGTGCAAGTAGGGGCAGGGCAGGGCAGGGGCCGGGGCAGGCAGTCAGGCAGGCCCAGTGTGCAGGGCAGGGGCAGGCAGTGTGCGCGCAGTGCAGGCAGGCAGGGCAGCAGTGGCAGGGGCAGGCAGGCAGGCAGTGCAGGCAGGGTAAGTAGTGGGGTGGGGGTAGGGTAACACATGAGAACCTCGAAACTTTACTCCAAACCATTCGTAGCCCCGGGCAACGCCGGGTACTTTAGCTAGTTGTCAATAATATACTATCCCCCTCTAAATCATCGTGTCTATCAATGTTTCCTTATTTTAACTCCCCCACCCAACAAAATTTCTACCATAGCCTAATAACGTGTAATCACTTCTGTACTAATGTAACTCGTTAGTGTAAATAAAAACGCTAGTTATTGACACTGACCTGTTATAACCGGTAGTTAAGTAACAAATAATGTTCACTGTGAAATATTCAAAACAAAAAAATTATCCGGCCAAGAAAGAATTTTGGTATTAATTACATTTATATACCTGTACAAGTGCATATATACATATACGTATTTTTTTATTAAGACAAAAAAGTTCAGGTTCCGAATAACCCGATAATATTTGAATACCTCCTTCTACCATCACAGCAAGTTTAGTGGAAGGTGTTGCTTTTGTAGTGAGCCAGCGGAGGAATTGAACTTACGATGGATGTGTGGGACCCAGATGCGATGCCAACTCACACAGTGGTCGGTCAAATGTCAAATGTTTATATACTGCATAAACATTTGACATCGGTGCTGACGTATTACCCATTGCACTAAGTGTGAAACGCCTGTATTGAGATGGAAATTTTCACTGGTCAGCTAGGTTTATGTTATACAGGGTGTCCAGAGGCGAAGTGCAGTAACTTTTTGAGGTGATTCTGTATGACAGTGCAAGCAAAAAAAAAACTCTTTTTGAAATACCGTTCTTTTTTTCCTACTAAAATAATTTTCCCTTTTGTTTTTCTTTACATGCAAATTGCATTAATACTTTGGAATTCCGAAAAAAAATGTTTGTCTTTTGTACTTGCACTATCATTTTATTTAAAATTTTATGTAAATCAAATTTAATAACCCAGAGTGGAAGATACTCTCAGTATCGCCCTGGTGAAAGACCACCATCCAGAATTGAAACGTTGCTTGAAATGGCTTTTAGCCGTGTTCGGTGACCAGATCTTAATAGCAAGGTATTTTTCCACCTTCCTCTTCCCCTTCTCCTTTCCCTCCCCAATACCTTCTGCCTCACAAAATTCCCCAATTTGGGATGCATACTCTCACTGGCTCCAGTCGGTAGGGAGCAGTTGGGACTCTTGTGGGGTATTCATATAAAAAAATAAAATAATAGTAATGTCATTCTGCAAGTATTTTTATTTTGTATTATTGTGGCAGCTGTTTCGGTGTTCAAGGCCATTTTCACCCCGGTTATTATATATTGTGACGACTTATTTATACGATTTTATATACTCCCACTTCATTCTAATTTGAACGGGTTTTTAAAAATAATGATTTATTATCTGTAAAACCGATTTTGCTAGAAAATAATTAAAATTCTTTATTCTGTGAGGTTTTTACATTTATAACGTGTTTCCCCGTATTCAAATGATAATGTTTTCTTAGTTGATTTATTTAAGTGTGTTATATTGTTTTGATAATGTGAACATATTGAGAAGCAATGAAGAATGATTGTACCATGTTGAATTGTAATCGAAGTACTAATGTTTACCGCCAGATAACTTGTAAACTTGCCTGGTTAAATTAAAATAAATGCATTTTCAGAACGGAAAAAATATTACTCAATTTTCAAACTATTTTAGGAATCATCAAATTTATATTTATAGTATTTGTTAGAAAAACATACGATCTAAAACAATTCCTTTTTACACGCATAATAACAACCTATTTCCGTTCAACTTTTAAAACAACGATGCCCATTGAAATCCATCATTTAACAAGTGGGTGAAAAAAATTGGATAAACATGAATGATTTAATATTTTTCTCTTTATGAAAAAATGGAATAAGCTTAAGGAAAATAAATCTTCTCCCAGAACAAACAGCAGTAAAATATGCGTTTCCTGAGATTTTTCACGTTTTCTTAAATCCATTCCTCATCACCTCTCTTCGAGATTTGCTGTAAATATTGTCATTGTCGGCTATTTTACCATTAGCCACTTCGTTTCAATTATATGTCTTCATTCTTCCTTCAATTTTTTTCCTAAAGCTCTTAGCTTTAAACCTTTAAGCCAAGTTATTATTACAGTCTTCCCTACTTTTTCAAGTGTTTCCTGCCTTCCAGTTTTGGACATAGGCTTCATTCAAGCGTGACCAATTTTATTACTCTTTGGCTACCCATCAGACTTTTTTTCTAATACAGTTCTTCTGCCGAAGGTTGACCATCATCAGGTAAATCTTCACTCTGCAGGTTGCAGCCCGGAACGAATCTATGAAACATCACTGTTATCAGCACTCTGACTACAAAACCATAAAATGCAGCGTCTTCTTTTCCATATTTCATCACTCTTCTCATGGGCAGTCAATTGGACAACTTTGTTTCTCATTCAAAAAGAATTACTACGTTTAAACCACTGTTTTTAATAAAAAAATATCTGCATGTTTCAGAAGCAAAGCTCCCCTCATCAGGATAATCTACATACTAGAAATAATTAGCAAATAGAATAAATTGCAAACAACGTAAACAAAATATGCTACGTATTATTTTTAATTCATTTTTTTATTTTTTATTTATTTATTTATTTATTTATTAACGCCCCGATGGACTTTTACATATTTTAACATTTACATGATTTTGTGTACAGAAAGAAAAAAAAGGCTTTAAGTTAACAAGTGTAACATATTTATGATATATATGTATGTATAATAATGTATAAGTGCATGACGCAGACAAGTTACAAAGAGAAAGATTTTTAATTTGTAAATAATACATTTTTTTAAATAAAAATAGTACTAGCCTGATCTACATGACTCATAATATACAAATGCATATTATAATATAATATGAGTGCATGACATTGTGAAAAAAAGGAATTAATGTGTTTTTGTATTTCGGATGACGTGAAATAAAATAATTTAATCAAATAAAATTTACTTGCGCACCCCGGGATTGAATCCGTGACCTCCGGGTTCGTAGCCAAGGGTCGTAACCACTCAATCACGGAGATCGGATTATGTAAACAGACTCTATAACGGGAGTATTATCATGTAAACATTCTCAATTATCGTTTTCATGTAACACTTTCATGCAACGTTGTTATGTAAACATATCGTAATCGCAATATGTACACTCCGCTTCTCTACATAAACATTGCTTAAAATAGCTTAAATACCTTAAGTGTAGCATTTTAATTTGAATTTATTAAAAAATTAAAATATGTCTAAGTTGTTGATGTGTTCTTCTTTCTATGGTAAGTGTTATTTTCGCTAAGTTTGTTGACTTAGCAGGGGTGCGCTGGTTCATGGTGTCAGGTTTGTCTTGGCGGCAGATGCGTCTGTCCACAAACTGCGTGGTGAGTCGGATCGAGAGAGATCGGTTGAGGGAGACACACTGATCCCAAGATTCCTACCCACCCCTCATACCTTTATCCTTCCCAGAACTTTTTCGTCGAGTTATCGTAAAAAAATCTCTATAATCTGGATCTTTTCACAGCCCTCGACATGAAAACATGTAATACAGTTTTTCACTTTTTTACTAGAAGCTTGAAACCTTTGTAAAAATGCTAAGTGAATTTGAGGTAATTAAACTACAGTTTTTAGTTGTTTTACAACTTTGCAGAACGCCCTTGAAGTGATATTCTACAAAAATAGCGCCTTAGCACTATTAATATCTTATCTCACGAGAATCTTGAAGTTACTTGTTAACAAAAAAAATTAACAAAATTAACAAAAAAAAAATTGACATAGTAACTATCCTTGAGCTTCCACTAAATAGCATTCAAACATAATCGTTACTTACAGCGCAGACGAAGTTTCCACTACAAATATAAAAAAAGCTCGATGTAAAAGCTCTATGGGTGTTTTTACATAGATATCTTACTGTTTGAACACATGAATGAAGAAAAGAAACTACATTGATAAGGGAGTTACATAAAAGGTAACAGACAATTAATGACATCATGAAGTCTATTTCCCATTAACAACGACTCTATCTTGTATACATATTGTAGGATTATCGCTCTTTAATGATTTCATTGCCTGTTCCCATGTTCCCTTTACACGGTTGTATTTAGTATAAACTAACTAACTGACTAAGTAACCATCACGCCGTTTCTTAGCAAGGGTAGGCAGAAAGGACGGACCGCCAAACAACTCGATCTTGGTATACATTTCTTGATTCATTCACATTCATACATTCTCTTCTATTATTCCGACTTTGATATGACCCGACTCAAGTATTTGATTCACTTGATCGTGCCATGTCTTCCTCGGTCGTCCCCGGCTTCTTCTCTCATTCACATTCATATATTCCTGATGAAGAAACATGTAGATATCTATGTATATTAATTTATTTTAGGTAAATGTCCAAAATGTACTAACCGGCTAGCTTCGCTATGTAACTAAATATATACAATAATATATCACCTCCACCACAGGCGTGCATTGAGGTGATTTTTCAGCAAAGTGACGCTATACAAATCAAAAAAGTATTATTATTATTATTATTATTATTACTATTATTTTTATTATTATTATTATTATTATTACTATTATTATTATTATTATTATTAATATTATTATTATTATTATTAGTATTATTATTATTATTATTATTATTATTATTATTATTATTACTATTATTATTATTATTATTATTATTATTATTATTATTGTTATTGTTATTGTTATTGTTATTGTTATTGTTATTATTATTATTATTATTATTATTATTATATTTATTATTATTATTATTATTATAAGCACTGCCTACCCTACCTTACTCAAATAAAAACATTATAAAAATATTACAAGAAATCAATCCATACTTTCAAAAATAGTCAAGACGTTCCAGCTACGAATCACGGCGCCGCGCGCGCCTTACCGATCGACCCGCTATTATTATAACATGTCAAAAGCAGGAACTAAGCTTGCAAATGACATATTCAAATGCTAACGGTACTATACACAAAAAAAAATGTATCTGTGTGCGCAATGCACATTCAAGAGAAAACTATTTTGTGTTAGTGTCGCAAAAGGCCGTGCCTATCGGTAAAAATTACAAAATAATGTAGCAACTAGTGTACTAATATACCTCTATTGATTATTGTAACTTTACTAACTAAATAATTATCAAATTATGTTGGCTTTCTTTCATGCGGTGCGATGGCTTTCGTGTGGTCGAAAAAGTAGTTAAATTTTATATATCCAGTAACTGGTTTGTAATACGAATAAATGAAGTGGATATTTCAATAAACATCGGCTGAAGCCAGCAGATTAGCCATTCTTAGGGGAAATTTACCAAGTTCGTCTAATAAGTTTATTAAAAATATAAATGAATTCACTATTTTTCTTACTGCTTAACCTAATTAAAAACTCTGTGCACGCCACTGACCTCTATCCTTCTGGGAATTGCTGCCTTTTCTTGCTGTGCCAAAAACTTAAAATTGCTCAGTTCTAAATTGGCATATTCTATGTGGTGATTCTGTTCTTGGAACTGTTTGAGTAAAGCCTGAGTTTTGGTTTAGAAACCCACATTTAAAACATGCATTTTCTTTTCCATCTCTGATCATTTTTTGGCCTCCTTTGCCAAGTGATTGCGATTTTGTTCTAGCCTTTTCTCTGCGGATTGAACTTGTCCTTTTTGTTAGCGAGATTAGCTATTGTGTACCTATTTTGAATTGGCAAGAACAGCAACTGGGTATTCAAATTCAGTTACCAAATACAGAATAAAAAAACAATTTTGGAATATAACTTACTAAAACTTATAAACCTCGTTGTAATGTATTTTTAATCAGTGAAAACAATATTAACTACTCTCAAAATGAAACATGAAATCAATGTTCCAGATAGACCATGAGGTCTTGGGTTCGAGGCTTGGTAGGTACCGGTATCTTTTTCTTTTCTGTGTCTTATCGCTTTCATTTTGGGAGTTGTTAATATTATCTCCAACGATGAAAAATATATATTTGAAGGAAATTTTTGACCCTTAATATGTTATGATTCCGCTCTAGAATGAAATGGACATATGTACAAATGGGCGTAGTTATGCAATAAGCAACCAGTCAACACTGAAAACAAGAGAAATGAGTACTTTTGTTATAAAGGGGGATTATTTGTACCGACATTTTCATGAAACATCTTTCATAACATAAAGTTTCATATTTAACTCCGTTGTCAAGTACTCAATACATGATATTGGTTTCACCAATGGCAACACTGATGTGTTATGCATAGTAAATCGTAGTCCCACCCTCTGGGGGTAGTTTTTTGGTATAAAGAACTTATAGCACATTCGGACGCATGGATTTTTATCAAAATGTGTAAGATTTTGTAGGCTGTTACTGGAGACGTTGGTAGCGCGTCTCAGAGGTCAAATCTTTGCGGGTTCTCGCCATGTATTCTCATATTTTATATAAATACCTGGGAAATTGTTTTTTTTGTATTTGTTCCAATATTCTGAAGATATTTTTTCTGGTATGGGTCCCATACAGCAGAAGCGTACTCTAGTTTGGATCTTATAATGGGGTTGAACATAGAATTCGTATGGGAATATTGTCCTTGTTCTACCGGTATATGTATGGAAGATGCTCTTAAGAACTGTCATTAATCCCTTTGGCACTAGTGTCGCATACAGATCGTTTCTACCACTCGTTTTTATGTTTCCTCTCTCCTACAACATGGGTCTCTTCACGACCCACATTCACCTTTGTCTCTTCTCAAAAAGATCCTCACTCACCATCCTCAAAGATATCATATCGCGAATCTTTTCTTTAAAAGCTCATGTTGGCGTGACGGTTTATCTAGGTCGCAACACCATTGACTGTTAAACTAAACTTTCCACCATAATATAGACGATTTGTAGAGACATCTGACATAAAATAAAATGACAAATACGATAGAGAAAAACCAATGACGTTAACGATCACGACATTTCTTTTAATGACCAAAAATATATTTGTTTAACAACGGAATACGTTAAAAGCTCATCAGTAAGCCTTTAAGAGGAAAACTTTCTCTGGCAGTTAAAATCAATAATACATTAAAATGACAATTCCTTTGTAAACTTGATTGAAATCATTTGAATAATACTTTAAAAAACGGCTTCTGTAAATAGCATGCATTCGGAAGACGAAACTGAAAAAAAAATCTAAATTTTTTTTTTTGGAATTTTTGATTTTAGACCTTTTTGTCCTCCTCTTCTTCTAGTAAACTCTCCTTTCAGAAGTTGGCTTCTAATAACACACTTCACCCTGCAAACTGCACTCGTACCACTTACATCAATTCAAAGCCATTGGACCAATACAGAATAGTAATACGTGTGGACATTTCATGAACATCATCAACATTCCCGGGTTACGAATAACCTGATAATATTTGATAATATCCAAGGAATTTAAAAGTCAAGAATTAAGAACAACATTATATAAATCGATTGTGCCAAGTATTTTGGAATACGCATCCACTATTTAGTCTCCTAATTACGAGATTCATAATTACAGAAACAGAAATTAACAAATTTATACAAAGAAAATTAACCCATGTGATTATCTGGTCAATCTGGAACGTATAATGATTCAATATCGCACTAACTACAATCTCTGTCGGTCAGACGTTAACTTTTTGATGTATTCCTTTCATAACAAATTATACATGCATCAATTGACACACCAAACATTTTATCACAAATCAACATTAATACACCAACAAGAAAATCAATAAGGAGGATAAAAGACATTTTCTAGATTAAATGTCCAAAGAAGCGAAGCTAGCAGTCCACAACGGAGTGCTGATACTAACCCTGATGTATGGCAGTGAGGCATGGAATTGGCAGAGGAAGGATGAAAGTAGACTGAATGCTGTAGAAATGAAATCTCTAAAACGAATGTCTGGTAAACCCATGTATGATCGTATGAAAAATGTTGAGATTCGTAAGGAATGCAAGGCTGATGTAAGCGTAATGAGCAAGATTAAGAAAGGGATGCCTAGATTATTCGGACCGTAGAGCAAATGAATGAAGAAAGGAGTGTAAGGAGAAGCCGGGGACGTTCGAGAAAGACATAGCACGATCAAGTTAATCAAATACTTGAGTCAGGCCTTCTCAGAAGTAAACACTATATAATTTCAATTATTTGCCGCGATATAGACCGAAGCGCTTCAACGCGGGCCGTTTTAGACGCTAGTGTAGCATATTGCCAATATTTAGATAAACTTGTACGTATTCATAAGTGTGTTCATTTATCATGGAACCGTAATTCATAGTACTAATTTCAAAAGGTGCATTTGTCTCTCTCTTTTATATCTTTCAGCAACCCTTGCAGTACTAATTTGGTAATCTTGCATTTCTCGCTTTAAATGTATCGTGTGATCAAGTTTTTAAACTTTTCACTTTATCTCTGTTTTCTGTTCTTTACAAGGAAGTTCTGTTCTTTTTTTCTGTTTTTTTCCTTTATTTGGAAAAAGTTTTAATAGATTATCGTGGTTTTAATGTTACATTGTGTGGCATTTCTTTCCGAAGACGAAACAGCTGTTACGTAAACAAATAAACACTTCTAGTTAAACACAGAATATCCTACAAGACTCCAACAATACAAAGATTTGGGGAGTACCTAGACAATGCGTCTGTTTTGCGAAAGACTAGGGCAATGCTAACTACCCTGAAAACTTACTTTAACGTAAACGTACTTTTGAAATCTTTTCTCGTTTAGTATGAAGTAACCGTCTGGTCTTATTTTTCTAACATTACGTCTTGAACCGTTTATTGAAAAACTTTTATTCTCATTTTATGAAAAAATCTGCGATTCTCGCGGCTTTCCGAGGAGTTTAGTTACTTCGGCTGATGTAGAACTTCCACAATTTCGAATTGCGTACAGAGCCAATTTTATTATTATTTATAAATCCCACAACATTTTCATGATGACGGTTATTTCTTTATATTATATTGTTTTGATATGTAGTTGACGCATTTGAGATTTTAGTTATTCTTTAGAAATATTCCCATAAAGAATTAACGCCTATTTAATAACGGATTTATATGTGAAAGCTTTTTTAAAGACATGGTAAGTATATAGGATATATAAGTCTCCCCAACTATCAAATTAACAAATTTCAATCCATTTTAAATGCTGCGGCAAGACTAATTATGGGCGTATCTAAATATTCCCACATTTCAGAACATCTAAAAAATCTGCACTGGCTCAAATGTCCTGAAAGAATCCAGCTTTCAAGCTTTCCTGGATGGTATTTAAATCAATTAAGGGGATGGCCCCGGCTTACCTATCGGAATTCTGCATCCCAGAAAAATTCAATTCACGCCAGTCAACTCTTAGATCAGTGACGGCATCGGCCATCGGGAGGCTGAAGGAACTAAAGCGCACACCAGATACTAAGTTTGGTGAGCGAGCTTTCAGCGTGTCAGGCCCTAAAGTCTGGAATAAACTGCCATACGATCTAAGATTGATTAAAGACTCGACAGAATTCAGGCCAAAACTCGAAACTCATCTCTTCGGACAGTCATATCCATGAATGGTTCAGTTACCTAATAAACAAATAATTTTATTATTCGTAAATGTAAATAATTATTATCAAAAAATCTCAAATAAAATCATGTTTCAAATAAGCACCTACTCTTCTTTTGTCAATAACCTTCTCATGTATATAATACCAATGACAAATAGGATTAAAACAGTAACTTCAATGTCATGCAATGTGCAGTATTTTCTAATATATGTGTCCAGTGCGTGCAGCCATCATTAATCAAGTAATACCATCTCAGCCGAAAACATTGTAATTTAATTAAGTTTTAATCTGGAGTGACCTACCAGGTAAGTATGGTTTTTGTATATGTACATAATAAGATTAACCCTAGCAAAGTAGTATTTGTACAGCGCCCTTGAGGTGATTTTTCACAAAAACGGCGCTATATAAATCGTCCAAGTATTATTATTATTATTTTTAACATGACATCCCCGGCAAACCTTAACCAGTGTTTCCTGAGTTTATTCGGAGTAAAAAATTAAGATGACATTTTTGTCTTAAAATCACTTTTTTTCACTTAAAAATATAACAAAAATTAGTAGATATTGGAGAGCTAGGATCAGGGCGGAGGTTTAAGTAGTTACTCTGCTAAGTAACTAGTCACGGTGAGTGAAGTAATTTAAAAAAGAATTCACTGAAGATCAAAAAGGTTCTAAAAATCTACGTTCTTTACCGAAAATTAGTACACAAGTCACTGGTTAAAGTTTGTCGCATACGTATTGATGCGCCCTGTATTATATATATATATATATATATATATATATATATATATAATATGTCTATAAAACAATTAAATTATAATCGACAAATTTTATAAATTATATTAAGCAAAAAAGTTGAAGAGATGTAGCTTGTTCAAGTCAAGAGTCACGAATGCTATTGTTGTTGATAGAATTAATAGTTTTCCGCTAATGCCATTAGGGGTGCTAGTGTATTCTAAAAAAGATTTTTTGTTATCTGTTAACAACATTGTCTACAATATCATCAATATTTTATAGATGTATTGCTTTTTTTGATAATTTTAATGCACGAAACTTGTAGCCATGTAGGTGGGTAGTTAATAAAAAATCTGGGACGCATTTTATTCTTATTGAGTCGTAAAACACATTTCATGCTTATGGTGCAAATATATCTAGTAACTAACACAATAAAAAAGTTTTTGGATGTCAACAATAAATAAAATAAATTTTCATGTCACCGGCAATAACAATAAAGAAGTACTGACTACAACACGTTTTGATGGATTTTTATTACGAAAAAGTATAGCTGAAAGTTGATAAAAAGAAGAAAAAAAAACTATGACTTGTAAGTAATTGAAATAATATATTTTGCATCTCCCAGAATGGTAGCTGATCGTGAAAACGATTAGAAGAGTGATAGATGGTATAATAATTCTTCTTCTTCTAATGATTTCTCCAATCAGAGGTTGGGGAAAGAAATGAGAGAAAGTTCTGCCAAGGAAAAAGTTATGATAGTTAGAAAGGAATCTGATGGTCAGTGTCTCCAGGAGTGATGGACGTAAAAATTCATCTCTCCCACTACGATGCAAGGCGATCTCTCCCGATCCGGCCAGCCACGAAGTTAGTAGGTAGACTATCCGCCGCCAAAACCTAGACATACCTCATCTCATGAATCCTGCCACCTCCTCTAAGTAAAGTAGTAAACCAATTGGGGTGACATATATATCAGAGGTGTTGGTTATCCAATGAATGGTTCCAGGGGCAGCGTTACCCATTCCCGCCTAAATTGTTCCCTACCACTGGCGTCCGAATGAATAGATGTGCCATAATACCTAAATTTGCCTGCCATTTCGACGGCTGGAGACAACCACGTGATGATTCAAATTTGGTACTAGGCGGGTTCATGCATTTCTCGAGTACATTTCGTCATCATTTGTGTATTATCTCGCGGCGAGCGATCATTTGAAGATTTTAAGAAATAAAACAAATGGTTTCCTGCGCATTCAAACGTTGCAATAATATAAGCGGTAAAAAGAATAATCAAAACTATTGCATTGCATTCCACAGATATGCGTTTTTTTAGTGTATTTCATTTATTCATTTATCATATATATATAATACATTAACAGTTTTAGTGATACGAAATCGCAGCCGTCCACGTTTCTTTGACGTGATTTCGACTGCGGTAAGCGAGTTTAAAACATTTGTAAAAAGGGTCAAACTAAAACAAAATATTGGGTTTTTGTAAACAAGCCGAACCTTTTTCTTATTTACTGTTTTACTTATCAGCGATTTGGGTTAGTTTGGAATTTGTTACCAGCTAGCATTAGCAGATTTGTGAGCCTTGTTTTTTGGATTTGACTTATTTACTAACGATGTTTTTACTCAGCTTAGGCACTGAAGTGATAACCCCCTAGAAATTAGTTGTGGGCGTGTCTGTGAGCCTGAAATAAGGTCAATCTTACCAATCGGCATGCCAGGATGCAAAACAAAACTTGGGTGGCTATTAAAAAAAAAATATATTTCTCAGAAGCTGCATTACAATATTTAATTAATGGGTATTCTTGGTCTATCAGAAAAGATGAGTTCTTGTGGCTGATAAGGGATCCTCGTTTCTTAATTTAGTAGGTACATAATATTTAATTTGCTTCTATTTATAAAATGTTTCGTATGAAATATTTACGTGAGTTTTTTTAAGAATTTATTTATTTGTTCTGATTGGTCATTAATACAGCATATTTCCGAGAGCGGGAGATTATTGTAATTTTTGATGGCTTGATAAATATAATGGTTTGGCATCTGAGTTATTTTGAGATGTTATAAATTGATTTCTATTTCTCTAAGTTTGTAATATTCCCGATTTTTTTAAAGATTTTTGTCTTCGCAAATTTTTTTGATAGAAACTGGCTTAAATATACTTCAACATTTGTACTGGAAATAGTGTGAAAAATGATTTCGTTGAGAAGGTGGTTTTTTTTTTAGTATTACTTTCATAATGATTCTTTGTGATGATTCCATGATGGGTGGCTTCGTTAACCCACGCATTTTTCCAATATAATGCAATTTTTTACATTTATCCACACATTTTATTGCAAATTCTTCTCATGGCTTAAATGTGTTAAAAATATTATGATATTAATACTGTCTCCCTATCAATTTGGCTTCAGAAAATGCAAAATTACCAGTGATACCATAGCCACAGTCACTGACCACATCTCTGACAGCCTGGACAGCTCTGTAAATGTCTGTATTTGATGCAATTTTACATATCAAATTACAACGTATTACATAATGTTAAATATTGGTAATAGGAATAAGGAACTAAATCTTCTTTACAGTTTCTTATCAGACCGATCCCAATGTGTTAAATTACGAACTACAAAGAGGCATAATCTGACAAACAGTTATGGGATTCCCCAAGGCAGTGTCATGGGTCCAACACTATTCTTCATATATATTAATGAGTTTTGGAACATAGATGAACACCGATGTCTCAATTGTTAGTTTCACTGATGACGCAATCCTAAAATTCCAAGCAAAAGACTGGCCAACCGTCTACACCAGAGTAGAAGGAGGACTTCAAATGGTGAAAAATTAGCTTGATTCTAGCTCACTAATATTGAATATACCGAAAACCAAATATTTATTTTTTAGTTTCGCCAATAATCAAACTTCAAACCCAAACCGAACAATAAAAATAGAAGAATGCAAACATCCAGCTTTGAACCGAAATTATGACCGCCAATGCTTCGAACAAGTCAGCAATATAAAATACCTAGGACTAATCTTCGACTCCAACTTAAATTGGAAACAATATATTCATAACACTACACATTAAATTTATAAATCTATCTATTTTTTTCAAACAAATTCCTAAATCCCTAATCCTCTTGCTTTTAAAATTAATGTATTAATACGGCCCTCGATCCCATCATTAAGGCCTAAAAATCAGTAGTAAATATAATTCTGAATCTCCTTCTTTCTACCAGTACCGATATAAACTTCAATACAATTCAAGTTATGGACATAAAGCAGCTCTATACTAGGAACATTCTGGTCAACTTCCACCAAAACAATAAAACACAATACAAATCAATACAAACTCTACATTATATAGGAATCAAAAATAAAGAATTTCTCCAAACTCCTTTTGCTAAAACCACTTTTTATCACAAAGACACTTTAAATACATAGCATGCAAATTATACAATTTACTGCCAGCTACGACTAGACAAATATAAACATTGACTAATTTAAAAAAATGAAACAGTCCGCAGGATTTTGAAAATACGTCGTCCCATTATTGTAAAACACATAGTAGTGCCTATTTTAAGTTTGAATGTCTTTTTGTCATCAGCTATATGCAATCCAATTATTATCATATATTTTCTCTTACCTGGATTATGAAACATCCAAAACATCACTTGATCAATCCTTAATGTGTTATGTTTTATCAAGATAAACAATTTTATTAAAAAAAACTGTTCATTCATCAACGAACATGACCTTCGCCAGGCTGGGATCTACTGATTTACCACGTGTAATAACATTTGCTACCTTATGATGGTTCAGCGACCGATTATCTTACCCTTCAAATAACTTTGGTAATAGCGCGAGCGAGTGAGATGGCATGCATTACCCAGTAGAATAAAGGTAATTTGTGCCATCATAAAATTTGTGGCAAGGAACGATCAGTATACATATTTTTTTAAACTGTTCTAATCTAGTACATAACTTAACCTATTATGATAGTTTATGTATTTATGGATTTTGTAGGAATACAAAAAAATACCAAAACCATAAGGTCTCTATTTAAAGGAGGATAGAAATCTAACAGACTTTGAATACCCCTCTCTTAGCAATGGGAAAGATAACATCAAAATTCTTCTTGAACAGATATTCAATTTCAGTTACCTGTCTGAGACCTCGAAGTTGAAATGTCCAATATGGCACCTTTCTTTCAAATAGGAATAGAACACGCCTATAGGAGATTTCTGAAAGCCGTACTTCCAAAAGTTTTTCCTTGACCGGATGTACGAGCTTGCCCATGAATCTGTCAAATACATTCATATAATTAAATGGGATTATTCTGGACATGTGGAACGACTAACGGACGGGGGGTTGATTTATGAGATACACGAGAAATAGAGATAAACAATAGATAGAGTGAAAGCACGTACCATATATAGGGGATAAACATAACGCCACTTCAATTTGGTAGTACTAAGCTTGACAAGTTTCTAGCAACGTTTCAAATCTGAACTGTGAGAATAATAATACAGAGTGTCCAATAAGTCACTATCTACTTTAATGAATCACATTGCGATTATACGAGTGTACAATCTTATAATTGAGTAATTAGAATCATTTATTCAATTTTTAACAGATATCCTGGCGTTCTGCTTAGGGGTATCCCTTTCAATAATTGTTCAACAAATGGAGTATTTACTAAGATTAGTATGAATTTTTTCAGGAAAGTTAGCAAAGTTTTTCTTTGTTGTTGGGAGACTTGCAAACTGATGTTAATCCTTGCGAAATATCCACATTCTAGATCTGGTCATTCATATGATGTGGCAGCTAAAACGGACAAATTAGAAAACTTTTCTTTTCTCCACACTGCCGTTATTAGGGATTCTTTATGGAAGATCTGTCTTAGGAAAGAATAGAGACCAATGCAAGAATTAAACTTAAAAATCGGCTTGTCATTCCACACCCGAGCTATTGGGCCAAAAAACGATAAGTTCTATTTGAAAATGTCAACCATGTAACCATGTTTGTTTTATCGATCAATGTTGATAGTTCTTAGAAAACCATTCTTTAAAATGCGCTTGGGAAAACGCAGTTCTTTTACCTGACATTTATATTCTAATGTTTGCGATCCGTTTGTTAAGATACAGGAATCTATATAATCGATTATTTGTTTTTATGCAGAAGAAATAGTTCAAACGATTCAAATAATAGCAACCTCACTACATTCACGTAGTCATAGTGTCCATTTAAAAACCCAATCTTTCTCAAATACTTATAAACATCCACGATTCGTAGCAATCTTGAGTTCGGTTCTGTAGTTTAAAGTCCAATATATATACTCGTATATGTACGAGATTCACAAAATAAAAGTCAAACCAGTTCAAAAGAGACTAATTTGCGCATTATCCTATAGAACCGGATTGTCTCCGACTTACCGACTATAAGAAAGGCCTAAAATGCTTCAAATTAGGAACATTAAAATGAACTTTGTGACTGAAATGAAAATAAATTTTTCATCAAAATCATTTATATCCACGGTTCCTTGACCGTTGTATCTCCCGACAGTTGGCCCCCCGACAGATGAACCGTTCGACAGTTGATCCCTCGGACAGTTCATCCTTCCGACAGTTGATCTCTCCGACAGTTGATCCCTCTAACAGCGTATTTTCCCTAAGCCGGCTGCATATGTAATTGGGTCGTATTTTGTTATATCGTCACTGCATACTCCTCCGGGACTCGGCATTATTGTTAGTAAAAATATTTTATGTAGCGGATCTTCACTCAAGACGCCTGCAGATATATATGCAGATAAGTATATCGACTTTTGTTATACGGCCGCATATCCTCTCTGCATACTTACTTTACAAATGAGGAGGTACAGCAGAAATAATCCTTTAAGGGATCAACTGTCGGAGGGATAAACTGTCGGGGGAGCAACTGTGAGGGGGCCAGCTGTCGAGGGATCAACTGTCGGGTCACCCGAACCACATTGAATCTTTCCTCTTGGCCACAGTCAAAATTATTATCAATCATCGTCTTATCAAATTATTAACAAACCCCAAAAATTTTCATATTCCTTTCCAAAGAACCAATTTCACCTTCTTCCAACCTTTTGTGTGAATGTCTCGACTATACAATATTTACGGTAGTGGCAGCATTCCGGACATATTCAGCGAGTCCCTTAATAAATTCACAAAATTTGTCGAATGTCTTATTTTCACTTAACTTCACTGGGCCCAAACTTTGTTTTCTCTTGTCTTTTATGTTTGCTTTTGAGTGCTTTTTGGACGGTTGGGATTAATTATTAAACGTTTTATTTGAAAAAATTTATGTTAAACCTCTGATAATCATTACAAACAAATAAAATAAAGTAATTCTCTTGAAGACTTAGTCGACCACCTCTTATCTCATCGTGTGCGAATTTCGTTTAAACTGGATCACTAGTTCACGTACCGTGATATCTGTTCGCCTCGCTTTATTGAATCTCTCGCTAACTCAATTCCTATTTTATTGCACTTCTCCTCTTCGATTAGATTCTAAATTATTTCAGTTTCGAGCTTTCCTATATTCATTCGAAAGCTTGGAGAAATAAATGTTACCGTTTTCAATAAATTAGATAAAAATTTGAAATCTCTGTTGGAAGAAACAAATATCTTTAATATAACATCGACATTGCAGAGCAAAATAAACGTTCTGAGCATATACAGGAGCTTTTCAAATTTCTCTTTAAAAACGCAACATCTGCAAAAAACAACATTCTTAATGTATGTTTCTTTTCCATTCGCATTACCATATTTTAAAAATATAAACAACGATTATCCGATAAAGTTATTAAAATATCTTATTTATTTATTCCTACCACATTTCACTTTTAAAAACAAATTTTAAAAAGCTGAAATATTTATGCACGGTTTTCTGAAAACAGATGGTTATTTTTTCTTTATATTATGATCGAAAAGACAGATGGTAATCTATCTACAAACAATACACAAATATTCACAAAATATTAACTATTATTTTCACATTACTGACGTTATACTTTAACATGTTCTGTTAATGAATCAGAAGTTTATTATAGGATGAAACTTTTTTAAGAATTTATTTTATGAACACTTTTTTCATCAAAAAAAAAGCATCGCAACAATACTACGTACTCGTGACGCTCTGTCAAGCTATCGATTATAATTGAAAGATTCATTGTTTTAACTTATCAGCCGTGAGAAAGAATATTATTGCTGTAAAAATCGACCGCGATTTGATCTGTGGTGTTACTCTCTCGTGTTTTTTTCGCATTTCTGAACTGTTTTTTGTCTTAATAAACTTTTCGTTTTATTTAATTATCAGACAGTGAAGAAGTGTTTGCAGAGGTAGAGGGCGCTGATTGGCTACCTTGTTTATGAGCTCACTTTTCAGTGCTCCTACTGGTGTAGTGATCTCTCTTTAACCAATCACCGCTTATTTTCTGTGAAATTGTGAAACCACCTGTTTACAAATAAATTCTCGGATTACGAACAACAAAAAAAAGTTTTCACTTTCATGTGAATATGGGGAAAAAAAGAATTCACGAAACAATGACAGCCCCACTATTGCTTCTCCCTATACCTCTCACTCGGACGAATCAGATTCTGATGCCCAGGAGACAGAGATGGATATTGACCCTAATCGCGGTAATCCATCAGGACAAAAAATACTCTCTGGGACACAATTTTTCCTGAAGGCCTTACAGGATACATTGGCGGAAAAACCGTCAAAGGTATCAAAAGAACAACAGCTCAAGGTGTCCCGAAATGTAACGAGTGTTCTAGGATCAGTGGCCCAGCTGTTGCTTGAAAAGGAAGAACTCAGAGGAGATCTAAACTCAGCCCTTGCAAACATCAAGGTCTTGCAGGCCGAAAAAACGATGGCAGACAATCATATTAAGCAGTTGTTGGACAAAATTCAGCAGCTAGAGTCTGATCTGGGACCAGTGATGCGTCGAGTGGCTGATGCCACGGAGGCAAGCCTATCGTTTGCCGACATGGTCAAAAATGGTCCTCAGAATACGCCAAGACCTCCAATCACCCGTACAGGACTTAGTGTTGGGACCCCTAAGCCTGCTATATGCATCTTTCCGAAACTGGCTTCGGCTAAGGATAGCGACGAAACGAAGCAGCTCCTGAAGGACGTCTTACGACCATCTGAGCATGGAATCCGCGTTACGGGTATAAGGAACATCCGTAACAAAGGCATAGTTATCCAAACCGCTACTCGGGAAGACCGGGAAAAAATACTCAAAACCCCATGTCTAGCAAACTCGGCTACTCTAAGTGCCCGACTACCCACTAAACGACATCCACGAGTGATCTTTTTTAATGTTCCTCGGGACCTTACAGATGAGTGTTTTCTCAGGAGTGCCTTAACGGGAATCCAGGAAAACGCAGACTTAGAACCCACAGTGAAAACGTGCAAGCTAAGTCATCTAGCTGGTGCTCGGACAGGATCGACATGCCACCGGGTCTACGAGGTGCCTGCCCATCTACGTCACGTGCTGGTGAAGCAAGGAAAGGTCTTTGTTGACTGGAATGTGTGCCGCGTTCGTGACTTTATTGGGCTTACAGTGTGTTCCAAGTGCCAAATGATCGGACATTCCTTCAAGTTCTGCAAGGACCAGCAAAGATGTGGACATTGTGCAGGTGAAGGTCATGCCAGGACAGATTGCCCAAAAGCTGCCGCCGAGCCAGTATGTGCCACCTGTACCAGGTTTGGCAAGCCCGCTGGAAATTCGACTGGAGACAAGGACACCTGCCCAGCTTATAAGGCTGCTCTTTCCAAGGACTTTGCCACCATCGATTATGGCGTATAAATACATTGATGACGACGGTGATGTTATCTACACGAGGACTAATGACTTGAAACAGTGGACGGAAGAACATAAAATTGGCCATAATATAGGTAATTTTACTTGCGTTCAACTAAACATTCGATCCATATCTAAATACTGGAATGTTTTACATGCTAACCTCCAAAATTGTTGGAATAATATAGATATCCTAATGCTATGTGAAACTTCAATAAAAAGGGAACATACTTGTCTTTTCGAAATTCCCGGTTACAGTAGCATTAGTTACTGTCGCACATCCAAATCTGGAGGGGGTATAACCTTGTATATTCGGGATACTTTACCTTTCACCCAAAATTTACTTGAAACAAAGTTGTTCGAGAATATTTCCTGTATAATAACATTACCAAATAATTCTATACTCAATGTACTAGCAATATATAGACCACCAAATCTTAGTAAACAATCATTTATCAATGAACTTTCATCAATATTAACAAAATGTTCAAACCCTAATGAAAATATGCTAATATTTGGTGACATAAATATTGATTTGTTAAATTATATAGATCCTGTGATTATTCACTATGAAAATGCTCTTTCAAATAACTATTTTACAAAATGTATAAACGACGTTACAAGGGAAGCTATAGCAAATAGTAAAATGACACGAACATGTTTGGATCATATTTTTGTTAGATATAATAGCAAACACAAAGAAACTGACATACTCTACGCATGTGTTTGTGACTTCATCATTGCAGACCACTTTGCAACAGCTGTGAACATTCCGTACTATAAAACTAATAAACGGCCTACAAATAAAGGGCGGAAAGTCTCAATTTTATCTCAAAAACGAATAGATTTTTCAATTAGAAATTATAACTGGAATGCTTTGCTTCAGACAAATGATTGCAATAATTTATATAGTCAAATAAAAAGCAAGTTTAACGAAGTATATGAAAATAGTAAAATATTTATAGATGTAAAACCCAATGCAAGACCTTGGATTATAAAAGAATGGATGACAGAAGATATTCTATCACACATTAAAAAACGAGATTCTTTATTTAAGCGGTGGAAAAGCTCCCCAACAAATGCAATTTATGAAAAACAATACAAATCTTTTCGTAATTTTGTAACTAAATTAATAATAAAAAGTAAAACAACCTTTTTCAATGATAAATTTAAGAATAATTTTTCAGATATCAAAAAAACATGGGATGAAATAAATAAAATTCTAGGACGTAGGACAAAGAGTAACTGTGACGATGTAATTAGTAGGTTTATGTTAAAAAATCAATCTGCGGAAAATGTTACAAACCAATTTGTTAATTATTTTTCAGATAACATAGCCTCAATGGTTCATAAATGTGATTTTAAGGCGTCAAATATTGTCCCGATAGAGTCACCGCAAAGTTTGTATATACCACGAGCATCACTCGCAGACATACTGAGTATAGTCAAACTTCTCAAAAATTCAAAGTCCCCTGGCATAGATAATATCCGAATGTTTGACATAAAAAGACACATAGATATTTTGGGTCCTATATTAACCCATCTGATCAACACAATTTTAACACAAGCTGTGATACCAGATGAACTCAAATGTAGTATTATCAGACCTATTTACAAAAATGGGAAACATACTGATATAGAAAACTATAGACCGATTAGTATATTACCCGCTCTAGAAAAGATTCTTGAAAAATACATATCTTTAAAACTAACAAATACTTGGAGTGCTTTTCTTTAATAGATCCTAATCAATTTGGTTTTCAAAAAAAAAAAGTACTGAAATGTTACTTCAGGATTTCTCTAACTATATAAATAATGAACTGAATAATAAAAGACATGTTTTGGTACTGTTTATAGACAATTCAAAGGCATTTGATACTATAGACCCGATGAAATTATTAAATATTTTGGAGGCAATAGGGGTAAGAGGAAACTTTCTCAAACTATTCAAAAACTTCCTAACCAACCGCCAAATCCAGGTAAAAATATCAGACAAATTTAGTAAAAGAAGAAATGTCAAAACAGGAGTTCCACAAGGGTCAATTTTAGGTCCAACGCTCTATATTATCTTTGTATCACTTATGAACAAAATATTCTCGTTTGTTAAACATTATGTATATGCTGATGATACAGCACTTATAATATCCCATGAAAATTTGGATACTGCAATAAAATTGTTACAGGTAGACTTTATTTCTTTATTAAAATGGTCACATGACTCTGGTCTAATAATCAATGCTAAAAAAACGAAATTGATGCATATAAGATCCCCGCATGCAAGGTACAGAGAGGCACCTGTAATCATATCCCATTCATTTAATTGCATTCACAATAATACCAAACAGCCCTGCGCGTGTACAAGTATCGAATTAGTCAACCAGTACGTGTATCTAGGTGTTACGGTGGATTGTAATATGAAATGGGACGTACAAATTTCCAACCTCTGTAAGCGACTTCGAGCCATTGTAGGAAGACTCCACAAGATAAAATTATACGTGCCTATAAAAACTATGAAACTAATTTATTTGTCTCTAGCAGAATCGACTATAAGGTATGGTATAACTTCTTGGGGACACTCCTGTAAGACCAACATAAAACATTTACAGCTGATTCAAAACGCCATGGTAAAATTGTTAGTAAGTAAAACAGTTTTTAACCAAAGGCGAGACATTGATATCATGTACAAATCAATTAATGTATTACCTGTTCGTGGTATTTTGTGGCATAAAATTCTACTGCAACATATATCTGAAAGTCCGTATAAGGCAGTGGTGGATCATGTACACAATACACGTTTCACACAAAATATAGGAATGATAGTGCCAATATTTCAAAATAAATATGGTCAACGAACCCTTGAATACATTGTACCATTTATATTTAACAAATTGCCGTACGAATTTAAAAACAATTGTCCTATGATGAAATTCTCACTGATGTTAAAGTGTTGGCTTTTGGAAAGTAACCTTGTGTATTGATGGTAACAAATATGACGGTCTCCATGGTTGTATAGCTCCTAGATATCTGGTGTACTTACTGTTACGGTGTTACTATTATATTTAAGTCTATCCTCATTGTAACCAACCTGTACTGCTGTTTTATGTATATATCTTTTAAATTTTTATTTCTTAATCTATTTAATACTTACAGATGCTTTGATATTTCTGATATTTACGTAATAGTTATATTTTTGTAATATGAATGTTTTTTATAATGTTGATATTTTTAAAAGTATTGATGTTTTTATAATATTGATATTTTTATAATATTGATACTTTTATAATATTGGTACTTTTATAATTTTGATATTTTTTATGATATTGACATTTTTATAATATTATTTAAATCGGTGTTATAAGATTGGACTCTAGTATCTCAATAACAAATCTGTAATGCTTTTACCATTATTTTTTCTCTTTAATTTTTTTTTTTTCTCAACTTATGTACAGGACAAGATGCATGCGCCTAAATATAATAATTTTTGCCCTACATTTGTATGATGATTGTAATTTATTGTTGTATTATATTATATTGTTGAAATAAACTCCTGCTGACAAGCTACTTGCAGTGGCTTAGCGGGTATAAGTTCCCACTGTATATAATTAATATTATACAATAAAAAAAAATAAAAATTCTACGATCGAAACATCGTCTGCGAAAAGATAGATGGGAATCTATCTAGATAAAGTACACACATTTTTATAAGATATGAACTATTATTCTAAGATAAGTGTTGCATTCACTTGCTCTGTTGATGAATCGGGAGATTAAAAAAAAACTGTTGAGAAAAAATTGGTTTACTCCTTCTTTCCAATACTCATGTTTTGACAAGTACAGTGAGAGTTTGTACATTCGGATATTTGAAAATTTATACTAACCTCGCTCCAAATTTTTTTCAATGACTCTCATTTTGATGAGATTCATTTTCTAAATCATCAAATAATCATTATCACAGGATGAACAAGCCACATAGGAAATTTTCATAATATAGTTTATTTAAATCGCATTTTTGCAAGAAAAAACGTTTCCAAAGTCATTTTAAAAATTAATATAATACACAATACAGTACGTCTGTGAATTTATTGCTAAAATGAATGTATTTTAAAGTTTGCGTTAAAATTAAAAAGGATAATTATATTATTGGTGATCTGTGCCCTGATTAATAGAATATTACGTACCACGAAGCAACAAGTAGTGGCACATAATATATTCACTTCCAGATTATTCTGTGTCGTTGTACACGTTCAATGCACTTCATTGTGATAAATATGATATGTAAACGTTTTTTTTTAATATAACATGTATTTACGCAAATTTCGTTATCTTAAACCTCATGTGATTAGTCTTAGAAGGTATACTGGAATCGCTAATGTAATAAACCGATAGAGGTGTTCTATGGTTGTATCTGTGTGACGGAAGTACGAAATATTTTCTTTTCTTCTGGTGAAATTGATCAAATATCTGAATTCTCTCTTAAGCAGATTATTAAATTCATTGTTCTGTCTGGGACCTAGGTATGGAAGGTTTTATGTATTAAAAAAACTTTGTTTAACAAAACTAGAATTAACTAGGAATAAAATCTATTTATATATAAAAATCAATGTAAGTTTGTTCGTTTGTTTGTCCTCGTTTTTCTCGAAAATTACTGTATGGGTTTCCCTGAAAATAGCACACTGTGTTTTTATTAGTGCCGGGAAGGTTTAGAAAGTAGTTTAAATGAAATCCAATATGCAAAACTGTTGCTATAACGTTTTAAAATTAGCATGAAAAACATTGAACCGGCCATGTTTTATTTAGGTTAGCCCATAGATATAACACTCTGGTTAGCCACAGATTGCATCTTCAAAAGAAAAAGGTTTTTTTGGGAAGAATATTTAAAAAAAAACACGAGTCGGAACCTACTTAAGAACTTTATTATTTAGATATATTTTGAAAAAATAAACGTTTAGAATGAAATAAAATATTCAAATGAATGTTTCTTTATATGGAGATAGTTACTTTCGCTATCAAATCATTTATTGTACCCGAGAAAGGCCGGGTACACCTCAGCTAGTTATTAAATAAATAAGACACACACACCAGCAGAGCTTATTATGGGGGTACATCTTAAAAATATATATATATCCAAAAGTACATATTTTTTATGTAAACTATAAAAATGAATTGTTAAAATGCACATGAATTTATTACTCTGAATTTTTTTTTTTTTTTAAATTAATGATTGTATTTAAAAGAAAAAAGGCAAGATGTTATCAACAGTTATCTATCCAATAAGGTTTTTCCACACACGCTGAACCAACGAATCAGAATTTTTAAATTATAAAATCCGATTTTGCCCAAATGAAAAAAAAATAGAACACACTCCTTGGGATTAAATGCTTGGTGGGTAGAATGCGTAAGTTTTACATGATTCGTAGGAATAAAATACATTTTAATTGTAAAACCTTTAGAGATGTATTCATTGTCTCCTATGAAATCCTTTCCCTTTCGTCCCCGAATACCTTATTAAACGAGGGTTGAATTAACAGCTGTGATCGTTACGGGGTTGATAATTCTATTGTTACGGCATACCTTTCAGCATCAAAACGATTTTAAGAATTGTACATAACGTAAATTACATTTTCCGATAATATACTCGTATGTGGAGAACACTTAAGTCGTATTTCCAGCACACCTTATTAATTATTAAATATATTATTATTAATAAGAAGAACAAATTATAAACATAAATAAATAAAATAATAATTATTATTATTCATTGAAGATAATATTAAGAACTCTTAGAATGAAACAAGAAACCCAAAAGACACAAATAAGAAAAATATGACGACAGTAGATGGCACTCGAACCCAGGACCTATCTAATCTAATTCGATCTAGTCCACTGAGCTACGGCTACCCCAATTCGTCCCGTCATTTTTATTGGTTTCATACTTCGATTTCCAAGAATTGGTAATATCATCTTCAATTAATTATTATACGTTTTTGGCTCCAACCTTTTGAAAAAAAAACAAATTAACCCTAGACTTGTAGATTTTTTTTATTGCATTTTTTTAAATAGCTTATTGAAGCTTATAAACCCCATTGTAATATATTTCAATCCTTGAAGATTGTTAATACAACACTCAAAATTATACGTGAAACCAAAAAGGCACAGAAAAGAAAAAGATAACGGTGGCAGGTGATAATAGTAGCAGCTCATGTAGAATATGTAATAAAATAATATTATTTAAAATTAAAAAAATAGTAACATCTGCCTTTCTCGCTCAATTCTAAATGTAACTTTTTTGTAGAGTTTTTTCAGTATTTTTCACTGTTTCACATAAGCTCGCAATATTGAACAACAATACTCATAAGAGCTCAGTACTTGCGATATATTGTTTTGTTCACTACTAGCAAGAAATTTTCTCATTTTTAAAACGTTACTTAGAAAAAAAAAACTCTTTTGTAATTGGTTAAAAAATAGTTCTTCTGGAAATAGGTTCATGAAAATCACACAGAGAAAACTGCCTTGTTAAACGCTCTAATTACAAATCGAATTACAGATCCGTTCTAGGTCGATTAATTACCCAGGAATACAGGCGCCATCCCTGGGTGGGCAATTAACTCTCTCGCTTCTTGCCATTGACCTCAATTGCTTCCACAGTTTAATTAGTAGTAAAAATAATATATGAGGAGAACTTAATCCTTCTGATCGTTCCATGGAAAAGACAGTTTATGTTATGTGCTTAGATGGCGGCTCGATTCAAACGCAAAGGGTACCTCAAATGTTATTTGCATAGTAAAAATAGTTTCACTAATTAGTTTTCTACGAGCATTAAAGAGATAAAGCTATTCAAATATGGTGTAGGCATCAATATATGAACTACTGGATACGGGGTATCGTACGAATTTGCAAGGCGAATGAGGCCCACCTTAATTTAATAAAACAACTCTTTATCAAATTCCGTTGCTTTGCTCCAAAATACTAATTTTATTAATGTAAGCTTTTATTTATTTTTTACATTAACTCCATCCAAGAAGCCACGAGAGAAATCATTCTAATATAGTAAATCAAACTCATTTTATCAGATTTAAAGGATTGCATGAGGCATTATCAACACCAACATTGAGGCCGCAGCCTACGAGCACCAAGCGCCACTGCTTGGTGGTGTAGGTGTCTAATTGTCTAATCCATAGACATGTCTCGCAATATGATTTTGGTTTTTCCGTCTTCTTATTATCCCTGCACTAATATCTAGGTGTGTGATCTGCTCGGAATCGAAAGTACACCTATGACATTAATTTATATAATACCCTTAAATTTCTAAGCCCAAAACAAGCCAATGACATAATTATTTACCATATGTGCTCAAAAAATTATTTTGAAATTTAATAATATTTTATTAATTTCGACAGAAGTAAATAAAAAATGCGCTTTTCCGTATATTCTGTATACTCGTCAACAACACACTTCAGTTTATTTCCTTCAGTACTTATAAACCGTCATTGGTTATGTGTAGTTTGAGGATATTTAGGGAATTTTCGTATAAAAAAATCGTTTTTAATTGTTTTTTTCTTCTACAAGCATCACGCAGTGCAGAACAGTACAGCGCAGACACGACAATAAGATGCTTGCATTATCTCTGAACACGTTAATATTATGGAGTAGGTAAGCGTAAATGCGTGCATGCACAGGCCAACACCGGCCGAAATTATCGGCTAGAATATTTTGGCATTGCTGGTGCTTCTTGTGGCGTCTATAGTTAGTTTGAACAAATCACTGTTAGCGTCACAGCCAGTTGGCGTCAATAAAAGTAGATATTACTCAAACCAAAAAGATGGACAACATGAAATTGATTGAATTGGTCAGGGAATACAGGTTATGAAATAATTATAAATATTATAATAGGACTACTAAGTCCTCAAACGTATGGCGGAGGCTAACACTCACTTGAAGTTCAGTTGAGAGCTGTACTCGAGTCTGTGCTATGCTTTTACTGTACTTATCTGCAATGCGCGATGATGGTAGATGTAAATAGAGCTTTAGACGTTGAATGTTCGAAATTAGATTAATACGTTTTTAAATGAAAAGACCCATAGAGAAAATCGTTGAATCCTTACTTGAATTTGCCTCTGAACTTTCTTCATATGGCCACGTAGTATTTAAACCTTCGTCTCTAGAGAAAACGCTTTCCGGTAGCAGCGAGCTTTTCGAATGAACCGGAATTGAATAGAAAGAGTGAACGCCAAAGGAAACGGAACTGCCATAGAGTTTCAAGGTCTTTTTTTTACTTTTCCCGGAAACTCACAATTCAAACATTGATTGAAAACATGCTTTTATTGAAGGGAGTTTTAAATTTTGTAAAACGCTTTACAATTGGATAACCATTTTGAGATAAAAAGGGTTCTGACTTGTTTTCAATGTTTCGTACGATCGTTGAAGAGCTATTTTTGTATTTTCAATAAAACTTGTCCATGATTAATAAGAATAAAATCACATACCCGCAAATTAAATTAAAAAAAACATTTTTAGACATTTTCTTGTATTTTTTCGGCATTTAAACATTCAAATATAGATAGATATTTTAAACTGTGCTCCTTAGAAACTTTAGAAATTAACAAAAAAATTAAATCTAAAATTAATTTAGTAAACAAGATAATAGCTCCCTGTAAATCACCTTTGCTAACCATTTTTTTTTTTATGAATACCGCACAAGAGTCCCAACTGCTCCCGACCGTCTGGAGCCAGTGAGACTATGGCATTCCCAATTGGAGAATGTTGTGAGGCTGAAGGTATTGGGGAGGGAAGGATAAGGGGAAGAGGAAGAGGAAGGTGGGGAAATTCCTGGCTATTCAGATCTGGTCACCAAACACGGCTAAAAACCATTTCAAGCAACGTTTCAATTCTGAATAGTGGTCTTTCACCAGGTCGATACTGAGAGTATCTTCCACTCTGGAACGTGCGCAAATATACTATAAATTATTTTTAAATGAATTAATTGTGAAACGGCACAAATTAATTAAATAAAATTAACTTGCGCACGTGCGATTCGAAGTCGAGAGCCTTACCCCTCGACCATGGAGGCCGTCATGTTTCCTATTAACTTTGACTCCTCCCACCGCCCACCCCCCTCCAAATCACCACTCCCTGTACCCTCACCTAATGGTGACTAATTTTATTTTTGTACTTGTTTAATTTAAGTTAGTTTTAAGAACGCTAGTGAATGGCACGGTTGTGTCGAAACCGGTAGCGAATTTAATAAATCAAAAATAGCAAAATTACATGGTAAATTAAAAATTTGTTTGCATTTCAAATAATTTAAGATTACATTCATATGTAATATTAATGTTTTTATAATGTTGATATTATTATTATATTGATATTTTTTACAATGTTGGTATTTTTATAATACTCGTATTTTTATAATATTGATATTTTTATAATATTGGTAATTTTATAATGTTGATGTTTAAAATGGTGATATTTTTTAAAATATTGATGTTTTAATAATATTGGTATTTTTATATTATTGATATTTTTTATGATATTACTATTTTTATAATATTATTTAAATCGGTGTTATAAAATTGGACTCTAGTATCTCAATAACAAAACTGTAATGCTTTTTCCATTATTTCTTCTTTTTATTTTTTTTTCAACTCGTACATTGACCACAACATGCATGCGCCTAAATATAATAATTTTGCCCTACATTTGTATGATGATTGTTATTTATTGTTGTATTATATTATATGGTTGAAATAAACTCCTGCTAACAAGCTACTCGCAGTGGCTTAGCGGGTATAAGTTCCCACTGTATATAATCAATACTATAAAATAAAAAATAAAAAACTACACCTTTAAAATTCAGTTAACCAAAATTTTTTTATGCACATGCCTTTTTTTGTTTATTGACCTTATTTTGACTTACGTTAATTTATTTTAACATTTTCTGATTAGTCCCAGCTTTGTGTTAAAAAAAACACGTTATTACTGACATAAAAAAATCAATATAAACATAATGCTCACATTGCAAGTCAAAAAGTTTCTAGCATGTAAATAACTAATTGGTTATTTTTCTTATTATTCCAAAGGGATATTTGTTGAATTATGTTTGGAGTTATTTAACAAGTTATTAATTTTGTTCATCACCTACCATGCAATATTATTGTTTAAATAGGCATGTAAATACTTCTCCCATATCCACGACCTACTGGAGCTCAACTTATGGAGATTTTAATATATATAACTAATATCAAACTTACATTGATTTTAATATATATAGATATCAAACAAATATGTAAATCTTCCTGGCATGATATTTTAGAGAACATCTCACTGGAGGCCGCAATAGTGATCTAATGACATTCCATCTTCAATGGTTACTCTCATTTGTGATTTTTTCATCTTTATTTGATCGTCCTCCCAAGATATCATTTTATGACAATTTTTATTAGCAATCTAAACATACCGAGGTTAAACTTTTTAGCATTAAAATCTGTTTTCGGCAGTCTAATTAGCATGTTCCCGAAGCTTAGGTAAAGTTCGACGAGTAAGGTTTATGTTTACTATGGAATCATTCTGAAAAGCTTAGATTCGGTTCAATGGTTTAAATTTATGCTAATGTTTTCCGAACACCGTTAAATAAACCTTTCTTAATCTTTTCAAAATGATTTCTGAAAATTCGAATATACCCTTTGAGGTGAGAGATTTTGTCAAGGCCATGTTGGTAAAAGCCAGGATTTATGGTAATTACCTAACTAAACAACACGCCGTTTCACCGCAGGGGTAGGCGGAAAGAACGAACAGTAAAACAACTCAATCTCATATTCACATTCATACATCATCTCATACATTCTCTTCTATTATTCCGACTTCTGACATGGCCTGACTCAAGTATTTGATTCACTTCAACTTGTCATGTCTTCCTCAGCCGACCCGGCTTCTTCCATTAACATTCGCGTCATATATTCTTCTTACACTCCTTTATTCGTTCGTTCGCTCTACGTGCTCAAATCATCTACGCGTCCCTTTCTTATACTGGCTCTTTGCGCTTACAAAATTTAGCTCTTAGCAAAATTTGTCTAAGGCTTAGAAATAAATATCATTTATTGATTTATTTGCGTGACTTTGACAATCGGGTATCATGACTTATAGACGTCTAATCGATGAATAAATGTCTTGTTTCTTTATTTATTAACAAGTTTCTGAAAGATTCTCACAAAAATTGGATCTTTCTTGTTCTCCTTTATCATTTTTCATCTTCGTTGGGCGCTTTTCTGGGTCAATTGGATTTGAATCAGGCTCCGGGATTTGGAAATGAGTTAATGGCGTGTAACCGCTTAATGCTTCCGATACCCCCTAATGTGAGTATAATGTGTTTTTTATTTTTTTTAACACGATTTATATATTGGGGAATACTGTCTGGCAAAAAGAAAAGACACGAAAGAAGTAGAAGTTCAAAAGGTACTTCGTTAAAAAAGGTACTTCGTCCGGACTATATTTAAATCATCATCGACTTTACTGCCATTGGAGAGTCCTGGCCATCTCTTGGAAACACATATACCATAGTTCGGTCTCTTTGTTGTTAGTCAACTGTTCCTTCTGAACTAACAATCCGCTGTTCTTTTCCACAATATCTTTTAACTGTGATATTTGGATAGTGGAATAATAGTTCATCATTTCAAAAAAGACAAAAAATCAAACATCTCACAGAATCATAATACCGCAAAGCAAATAAACAAGCTAAATTTACCTAATTCTAATACAACCTTCGGAAAAGGAAGCTTTAACGGCCTCCATGGTCGAGGGGTAAGGCTCTCGACTATGAATCCGAAGATCGCGGGTTCAAATCCCGGCGTGTGCAAGTAAATTTAATTTCATTAATTTGTGTTGTTTCACAAATAACTCATTTAATATATAGCATATTTGCGCACGTTCCAGAGTGGAGGATAATCTCAGTATCGCCCTGGTGAAAGACCACCATTCAGAATTGAAACGTTTCTTGAAATGGCTTTTAGCCGTGTTTGGTAACCGGATCTGAATATCCAAGTATTTCCCTACCTTCCTCTTCACCTTCTTCCCCTCCCCAATACCTCCAGCCTCACAACATTCCCAAACTGGGGATTCCATAGTCTTCTGGCTCCAGACGGATGGGAGGAGTTGAGACTCTTGTGAGGTATGCATATTAAAAAAAAACCTTTTAATTTTCAGTGTAAAGTTATACAGCAAACCCCATTATTAAATTAATTAATAACTGTTTAAGGTCCAGAAAATCTTGCGATAAGGAATTATCAGTAAAAGAACTGACTAGTATTCTTATAACATTGCCATAGAACTTCCTGAATATACCCTACCGGTTCAAATACAGAAGTCGCTGAAAACCTCCTTATCCAAAACCTCGTTCGCCTCAGAAAAGGATATTCTAGTGAAGAGGGCTATGGAAATATTCTCCAATAATATATACATTTTTCATATATATGGCTTTCCTCACTTCTTAAAATGTTTAAAAAAAAAAATCTTTTTTTTATACATTGCGTTATCCCGGATGTTGGGTAATAACGAAGATACAATGGACAACTATGCACGCTCTTATATACTATATTATTGTCTCTCTTTCAAGCCGTCTCTTTCATACAAGATGTCAGTCATAAGTTCGTTGCACACAATAATTAAAAACCAAAAGGTTTTTTTTTAAACGAGAATATCGAATACGAGTCCCAATAGCATCCCCACTTATGGTATTTTGAGGAAAGGGGACGGAGATGGGGAGGAGGATGGTGGGTAAGAATCTGGCTATTCAAATCTGTTCAGTAATATGGAATGGTGGCCTTTCACCAGTTATACTGCATGTAATTTATAAGATCAAGAAAGGGAATGGTTTGGGAATGTAGAGCGGGTGAACGAAGAAAGTAGTGATATAAGAATATATGATGGAAAATAGGAAAACAACTTGAATTGGGCCATGCAAAGAGTCAGAATAACAGAAGAATATCAATGAGACGATGTATTTTTTATTTATTTAATTTTACAAGAGAAAAAATACAATGCAAAAAATCCCGATAAACTACTTTTTTATAGTTTGCCTAAAGGGAGCTTGTTATTTAAAACATAAAATTTATAGACAAGGTTACAAAATATGTAAAATAAAAACATTAAAAAAAACATATGTAAGAAGTGTCTAAAACATAAATATTTATCAAGAATCTTACTGCGAAGCTAGCAGTCTACAACGGAGTGCTGATACTAACCCTGATGTATGGCAGTGAGGCAAGGAACTGGCAGAGGAAGGATGGAAGTGGACTGAATGCTGTAGAAATGAGATCTCTGAGACGAATGTGTGGTAAAACCATGTATGATTGTGTGAAAAATGTTGAGATTCGTAAAGAATGCAAGGTTGATGTAAACGTAGTGAGCAAGATTAAGAAAGGGACGCTTAGATGGTTTGGGCATGTATAGCGAATGAACGAAGAGAGGAGTGTAAGGAGAATATATGACGTGAATGGGAATGGAAAAAGAAGCCGAGGAAGACATGGCACGATCAAGTGAATCAAATACTCGAGTCGGGCTATGTCAAAAGTCGGAATAACAGAAGAGAATGTATGAGACGCTGTATGAAAGTGAATGAAGCAAGAAGTATATGCCAAGATCGAGTTGTTTGGCGGTCCGTCCTCTCTGCCTACCCCTGCGGGGAAACGGCGCGATGGTTAGTTAGTTAGTTAGTTAGTCTTATGTATCTCACTCTAAAATATTTCTCCAAAAATTATCAAAAAAATAAATAAAATAAAACATAAAGCAATAAATCTTAAATAAAATAATATTTATATAAATTGAAAATACACTTTGTATATACCACTTTACTTAAAATGTATAAATATTTCTACATGTTTCGATAGCAATGCTATCATCTTCAGGAATAAATGAATACATTTATTCATAGTATTAATATACAAAGTGTATTTTCAATTTATATAATTAATAATGATGCCACAAAGTTACAAAGCATTCGAAGAAATTATAAAATAATATTTCCTTATTTCTAATACAAATATTAATGTGAATGTGAATGAAGCAAGGAGTGTGTGCCATAATCGAGTTGTTTAGCGGTTCGTCCTCTCTGCATACCACTTCGGAAAAACGGCGAGATGGTTAATAATAATTTTTTTTTAATTAATATTGATAAAACATAATTACAAAGGTAAGTTTAATGTCTGTCTCACTCGGAAAATTTCCTGTATCGAGACAGACGTGTGAAGTACAAAAGTTATGTAATTACACAAACAAATTATTTAGTTACTTAATGTATACGACACTTACATCATCGTCCACTTTGGATGTATCCATAAATATAATAGATCTGTAATTTAAATCAGGTCGGCACTGCATGAGAATGTGTTAGTTTCTAAGTCTGCAAACCGCACAAGAACTAGTTCTACGACCCTCGGTTGAGGACGCAGTAAATAATTATTCAACTCTTTCGCGGCGAGTAATGATCAAGATATCTTCGTATGGGTAGTAGTGTAACTCTGAATATATATCTGCAGATGGAATGTATTGAAGATCTGCAGATGGTTGTAGATAATTATATCTTGAGGTAGTAGTAGAAGGTGGAAGTTCACTAGAATAATAACTTGTATATTTTATACGATATATATTAATTTAAAGAAGACTTATAATATTTACTTAATTAACTTATAAGTACAATAGAAAATAGACAATGACAATAATGAAGAAGGACAGCATGGAGACTGTACTTCGAGATGTTAAAATGTGAACTGAGAGGAACGGCTTGTTCCCGTTTAAATAGTATTCAAGTATCCCGGATTGTGTGAAATTTCATAGAGTTAAGCACATTGGCTGCGTAACAAATCGATAATGAGTTAACTTAATTGGTTTTCTAAAATAATGCATTTGTTTGAAAACGCCGAAATGCACAAAGAATTTACGCTTGATTTAAGCCAAATGGCAGGGATTATAACATTATGAAGGGTTGGCGTTAATGGCGCATGTTTATAGCAAAGGCTGGGAATATAACACTAGACACGTCTCTAAATATTTAAGAAAAAACAAAACAATTTCCTTTAATAGACCTACCTAATAAAACATTACGTGTCTGGCATATCAAAATCACGGATAATCTGATCAATTTTCAAATTAAAGAAATAAAAGTGATTACCCGAGTTACGAAACAGAGTCCAAAGATCTTTACTTAGATTTTAATTAAACTCTGTGATAAGTTTAGATTCGAAAGGTATCGTGTTTAATAGATTCATATTTCAAAGGAAATCGACACATCTCTTCAATGGACCAGTTTTCTTATTTTTATTTGCTTTAAAATTAAAAATAAAAACATTAGACTTACATCTACTCTTTATTTACGAGTGTTAGTCTTCTTACCGTATTTTTTTTTCTTGGACAATCCCCGATTTTCAGTAAATACTCTGAACAATAAAACATTCGAAACGAACCATTTTATTTAATAATTTCTTCAAACGATTGGTAACTCTGTGGCGTCATTATTAAGGCCATCTCCCGGCTAAAATTTTAACGAAATCACGCGCTCCTTATGCAGGTGGCAACAAGATGGAAAATCCCGATGTACATCGGCCGCATGTTTCGATTTCAGCAAAAAACATCACCAAAATGCGTGTTTTATTCAATTCTGCAAATCTCAGACCTAATTAATAAAAAGTTTTACGGTCATATTCTAAAAAACTTCATCTACATCAATGAGCAATAAGAAAATATGGAAAAAGGTGTTCATAAGTAGGAGATTTCGCGCTTTAAACATTTTTTAAATGTCTCATACTTTATTTTTTTCTAAGCTTATAAAAAGACATACCAAAAAAGCGCACCGTTAAATGAAAGGCCAAGGTGTGATCTACTTGCAGTATTTAATTCAATCACCTATGATATTTCTAGGCCAAGAAATTCTCAAACCGAAAACACACGATTTTGCATTACTTCCCATTGCATCGCCTTAATGAAATAATTAATAATATTCGTCCTATACACCACTTTTATTAAAATAAATAAATATTTCTACACCTTTCGACAGCAATGCTGTCATCCTCAAAATGACCTTGGTAATAAATATTGTTCTGTGGATATTTTTAAATCAGGAATACTGAAATACAAATTTGAACCTAATGAACTGTTACTACGAACCCAGTGCATTATTATACTATTACATGAGTATTCCTATTGTATTTCATTATATTATTTCTCATTGTACTTACTGCTTGTAATTTCAATTGAAATGTTTACTTCATCTATATTTGTATTTTAATTTACCTATTTTATTTATACCTACATTATAAAAACATCTACCTACATTACTAATTTTCGTAAAACCGTTAATATTCTCCTACTTACTTTTTACATTTATGTTTTAATTTATCACCTTAATGTAAAAGCCTTTTTAAGCGTTTAAATAAATAGAATAATAATTTGTATATTTAAATAATTTATTGAAGCTTATAAACCTCAATGTAATACTTAAATTTAATCAATATTAACAAAACTTAAAATGAAATATGATGCAGAAAAGACAACGGTCGCATTTGGGATTCGAATCCAGGACTTCTCGGTTTATTCTGAGCTAAGCCTGTACTTCAATAATTCGTCCCCTTTTACAAATACTAATTTTTCTTCCCCGTGTCTTCTTTTAACAGAATTTAATATTTTTCCGCATAAACCTTCCCGACATTAATAACCTCCCGCAGAAGTAAATGCCTGACGTGACCCATAATAAATCAATCAATCATTTTGATATAAATTGGTTTTACGATTACCTTCAAAATGAAGGCCAAAAAAATAATAATGGATATTACCTACAATATACTTATTATTCTGTACCGTCAAACTTTTAATTATGATAAATAATATGAAGGCGCATTGAGTCTATTCGTACATATTTTCATAAGGCCGGCGCGCCGTACTAAAGTAATTATAACTCTGCTAGATAAATGTATTTTTATCTCAAAATCCCGCAACATCATACGCTGATTAGATAAGAAGATTTCTGCCGCAGTGTGCATCATTCCGGAGTTATACATCTTCTTCTGTTCTTCTGACATGACATGATCACACAGACGAACACTCGAAACTTGACTTGTAAAGAATCACGTAGAGACCAGATATTATGGAGAAGTTTAGTACTAGGGATATGTGAACAAAATAATTTATTTATTCATTTCTATTTATGCATAGCTAGGCTAGCCGGTGCGCAAATGCGTCCACAGCCCGCAACACTGTAAATAACTAAAAGTGTAAAAAAAAATAAAATGGTAATATCCATTAGAAGCTTCTTACGCTTTTTAAGGTCATTTTATATACATTTTCCAGTCCTAAAAATTATAAGTATTTCAAATAAATACCAACTTTTCTTGTGCCACCAATCTTCTAATAAATGTAACATCAATAGAAAAATAGAAAAGGAGGATAAAATAGCAACTGTAAAAATATCATCTCAATACTTTAATTTTCTAATAAAACTGTGTTCATGTGAAGCCACCTGCCAGGTAAGTATGTTTTTCTGTATCTGTTTGTGCAAAATTAGATAAAGAATAGGAATTAAGATTTGTACACCGCCCTTTAGGTGATTTTTCACAAAAACGGCGCTATACAAGTCATCCAATTATTATTATTATTATTCACAGACAATTTTTATGATAATAGCAATTATTATATAGAACTATATGTATACTCGTATACCGTAAACAATTAGTATACTCGTATAAGTTCACAAGTGCAAAATACTAGAATAATGGGCAAATAACAGAAGATCATTTGGAAAAAGGAGTTTTTATAGGAGTTTAAATAGGCTCAGTGACAACATTAAAACTATAGATACGCTAAATTTATTTAAATAAATGATCAAAAAGTGTATATTAGCTGAGAGTGGCGATTTCGCTTTATCCATGTTATCCCTTATGTTGTAATCAATGTTGAAACCTTGTGTATGCTCTATAGTATCATTACGATTTACTTATTATTACTTACTTATTACTATTTACTTGTTATTTTTTTTACATACTTATTATTATTTACTTATTACTATTTACATCATTTTATTTACTGATTATTATTTATCGTTTCACTAAAATTGTAAAGCCGCTCAGTGAGTGAGTGGCTAATGTTTTTGTTTTGTTTTTAAAATTAAAAACAAATAAATAAATAATAGAGTATTGCGACCGCCTCACTAGGAGAACCTGTACTGAGGCGTATTTATTATTTAGTGTTATTGTGAAATGGTTGTACAAGTATGTTTAAGAATAATAAAAATAAAATTAAAGATAAAAATGTTATTTAATTATTTGTATTTAATGTTTGATTTGGTATAATTAAGTTTTGGAAAAATCTGTTCCTTTGATTTTATCCAAATCGAAATATTAAGTTTTACTAAATGTGTTGGTGTATTCTCTCTCGTTTGTTTTACAGATGCAGGCAATGTGATTGTACAGTTTAATTGCATAGTATTTAAGATGTCTTGTCAGTGGGTGTTTTCTAAGAGAAGATCTTAATTAAATGAGTTTATAGGTACAGTCTGACATTTAATAACAGACATAAAATTAAGGCTCTGCGGTTATGTAAATGGTTTAAATGGTGTCACCAAGAGATGTCGCATAGGACATTTACTTGTAATTTTAAAAAAGGTGATCGTCCAAGTGCATATTTTTTTTTCAATATGATATATACATTTGTCTTGAACCACTTCAATTTAATATAATAATGCATTCTTTTCGGAAGTACTCTTCCTAAGACTAAGCAAAGATACAAAATAATGACTGACGTACATGAATATTTAGGTGTTGGAATGGGAGCCGGACAACAGGCAAGGGGTAATTAGGGGATTTTCTGAAGGAACAAAGCGATTCATAGGAAAAATATCTATACGATAAATTTACCTGGTTATTCAATTTACTGGAATTAATATTAAGGAATTTCCTAATTTCCAGTACTTCTAAATAATCTAATTCTTTGCCTTTATTATTATGAAGAATCTTAATCCCTGTATCTTTATTAAAAAAAATGATTGAAATAAGATGATTTGCAAACTCTGAAAAATTACTGTTATTTAAACATTTTAAGTGTTCCGTGATTCTGATATTTACATACGGGATGTCTTACCTATGTAGAATGAAGGACAGGCATTGCAACATAGTTTGTATATGCCTGAGTGGCTTAATTTATGATCCCTGTCTATGGCGTGTATGTATCTATGTAGAATGTGGGTTTAATGTGGGCAGAGAAGTCTTTTGTGCCTAGAAGTTTGATATTCACAAGATTCTACGCCATTAAAAGAGATTGTTTAGCATTCTATCATTATTTGTGGATGAATCGAATGAAAATGTATTAGTGGAAGATTTTTTTATTTAAAACTAGCTGATGTGTACCCGGCCTTGCTCGGGTTTATATAAAGTTATGATGTTGGGAATTCTTGCTTGTCATTAGGGTACCATAATTGATTTGACAGCGAAAAGCCAAAGTAACTAGTAGTAACGAGTTCTTTTGTAGGTACCACTTGTGTTATACATTTTGAAGATACTCTACCCAAAAAAAATCCTTCTTCTTTTAAATATGCAATCTGTGGCTAACCAGAGTGTTATATCTATGGGCTAAATGTTTTTCATACTAATTTTAAAACGTTATAGCAACAGTTTTACACAACTGTATTTCATTCAAACTACTTTCTAAACCTTCCCAGCATAAATAAGAACAAACTGTGCTATTTTCAGCGTAACCGGTCCAGCGATTTTCGAGAACATCGAGGACAAAGAAACAAACAAACTTACATTGATTTTTATATATGTTGTCAATTAAGTGTGTGGTGAAACCATTGTTTAGAGCTATTTGTTTGATTTTTGTTATTTCAATTTTGAAATTTCGGATTTTAACTAATCGGTGAACCATTGAATGATAGGCTGAATATTTATGTGATACCGGGTGATTTGATTTGTTATGGGTGGTAATATTTGTGAATGTTGCTTTACAGTATATGTTAAATTCGATTCTATTGTTTAATGATGTTGATGTTAACTCTAAAAAAATAATCGATGCTTTAACGATTATAGACTAGAGCAAATTGAATGGTTTTATGAAATGAGTTTACGAGTTGGATAAATTTGGTAAGTTGCCGCTTTGTTTCCGTCCAAATACAGAAAACGCCATCTACAAACTTCTTTTCAAATTAAGAACATTATTTTATATCGATTAATTACATTTAAGAAAATTGTTTTCTAGATTATTCCTAAAAATATCTGTCAATAGTGTGGTAGTTGGAGCACCCATGGTTAAACCATAATTTTGTTATTAGACACAATCGTTATATTGGAAATAGTATATAATAGTATGTAATAGCATATGTTTTACTTTAACAAAACGGTGTTCAGAAATTAGTGGTACGTATTACATCATATTCCAAGTAAAAACTTTTTTTAATTTTTTACCCTTTTAAAGGAAGATAAATTACGTGGGAAGGTAATTTTATCGACATTATGAAATTTGTGTTTCGAAATAACCATGTATTTGATCTAATTTTTGTTATATATGTGAAATAATGAATTGTGATGTTCTGCGTTGTTTTTTTAAACCGAATAAGTGGAAACATTTGAATATGAAGAACATATTTAAAAAACGAACTGAGTAGCTTAGTGTTGCCATAGTCATGACATTTTTAATTCAAAAATAATAAATATCTACAATCAAATGCCAAGCTATTATACTATGTATATTATTACTTTGTTCGCGGTATTTTGACGTTATTCTTTCCAACCACATGATTTCACAAGACTTTTTAACGTGACTTACGCAGAAAATGGAAAACTTTTATCGAACCTTAACTGAAAAACATGTTTTTTATACACGAGTTTTATAAAATGATCACACGGGAAAACATTATACTAGTGGAAGGCGTTTAACGAAGCATGAGTAAGAAGTAGTGACGTGCATTGTTCTATAATCAATTGTAGGCTGTGTGTAGGGTTTCGAAATCGTGTCTGAATTTTGCATTTAACATTTGAAAATGATTGTTTTATTATCATACTAAAAAGCATAATATTTTATTTTAAAATCATGTGCAATGTTGTGAGGCTATTGGGAAGAAGAAGGAGAAGGGGGAGAGGAAGGTGGGGAAATACCTGGCTATTCAGATCTGATCACCAAACACGGCTAAAGGCCATTTCAAGCAACGTTTCAATTCTGAATGGTGGTCTTTCCCCAGAGCGATACTGAGAGTACCTTTCAGTCTGGAACGTGCGCAAATATACTGTATATATTTTTTTAATTAATGATTTGTGAAAAAGCACAAATTAATTAAATAAAATTTACTTGAGCACGCCGGGATTCGAACCCGCGATTCATAGTCGAGAGCCTTACCCCTCGACCATGGAGGCCGTCAAAGTGTGTGTGTATGTGTGTGTGTGTGTGAGCGTGTATGTATACCTATGTGTCTGAATAGTATGTACTGGAGAGTTGTGATTGCGCATTGATGTTACGAGTAATATTTTTCTTAAATGACGATAGGGAGCAAAAAATATGTAGAGATTTTAGTCGGTGCAAAGATTCTTAAATGTTTGGAGAACACGGGAAATTGATGAATTTGCTGCAGCCATTGTTTTGTTGTTTAATGTGTAAAATAGTTTGGTGTGTTTAAAATAGTTTTAATGTGTTATTTATTGTTTTTAATATTTTTGTAGAATAATATACAGAGTTGTGCGTAGTGCAACTAGCCGTTAAAAAAATATTTATCGAAATTCGAACCTAACACTAACATGTTTATTTACTTAACTCAGAAATCATATTGCGTCGTAAATATCTTTTCCGTGTTTCTAATAAGTGATAGTGAAAAATCAACATTACTCGTTCCTAGTATAGTTCAGTGGTCTTAAAATGCGTACATATTTACATAAATTATTATAATTACTGTAAGTGGGTGATCTATCACTTCTAATAAACGTTATGAAGTTGTTAATATGTATTTTCAAATACCGTATAAATATGACAATACGCACTGCTCCTGACATTTACCACATATTGAAATTCCAACATTCTATGCCAGCGCCTCTGAGGGCGCGGGTTGGCAAAATAGAGTTATTCCATACATTTAATAGATTTTCTGTGAAATACAATTTAATAAATTAAAGAAATCAAAAATTCAAATTTTAAATTTTAAATTCTAATCAATTTAGACAGTGCGCAAGTAGCGAGGCTTTAAATGTTTATATAATAATATAAGACTGTTTTAATAAAATATATATACTGGAGCAAAAAATAAGTAAAATCATATATCGGTTATCTTATACTTATATTTTGAATTTTCGATATGTATAATTTATTACGAATATATTTAAAAAAAAATCTATTATAATGAATGAAAAAAAAAACGAATCGTCCAACTCGGGCCGCTAGAGGGCACTAGTGAAGAATATTTCCACCAAACGTCAGGAGCTGGAGGTATGATCATTTAATAGTATTTGGTATTATCCATTAAAAATAGATTAATTATTCCAAAATAACGGGCTTACAATAATCGGTATTTGATCGACCCGCTAAACCTCAATTATATTTCTCTGCCTAAAAATACTGTATGTAACATGCGAAAATAAACTTTCATCAAATGGTCTGTTTAAAAACCCCCGCAAGTGTTCCACGCATTTTTCTATGGCAATTTATTTAAATTGGTCAACTATCTCGTACCATTTAATATTTGGGTCGATAAAACTTAATGTAATGGAAATCTAGGGGAGTTCGACTTGGATATTTTGCCTTCCAACGGTAGTTGGTGGAAAGAGAGGTAATTTTGTAATTAGGAATAAATGATAGGGTAAGATATTGGGATTTATTATCCTCAGCATCGTTGAATCACTTGTTTACTGGGTATTTGGGTTTACTGGGGACTTTGGGTTTACTGGGGACTTTGAGGAAGAGATGAAAAATAGTAAATTAATTACTTTTTTTTTCTTTCTATATTTATTATGTATAAATAATTAATAATATTGTTTACATCTGTAAATTCCAATACATCATAGCAAATTGACAAGCCACATTGACGTTTTATTAAATATTTCTCCAAATTCTGTTCCTTCCAAATGGCATTTTCGCAATTATTACGAACCTCTTCATTATTTTTAGAATTACAATAAGATCTTTGACATATTCATTACTCTGAGATAAGGCCTCGATCATTAGTGATAAGGATATTGATGGAAGCTTTTCTTAAAACATCTCATTAGGTTAATAAGAAGGAAAACAGGACCATAACACATTTTTTTCACCACTAAATATTTAAAATTTTGTTTTTATTGATGATCAAAAGAGAATTGATAAATCGCAATAAAACATATTTGAATCCCACCTTTTAAAATTTTACCTGGGATTAGCACAGTTTTACGAAGAGAATCTTTATTTCATGGAGATCGCGCAAGAGTTTAAGCTGCCTGGAGTCAGAAGGGCCATGGCATCTTAAATAATAATGCCTTTTTATTCAAGAGAAGAGAGGGAAAATGAATAAGTATTTTTATCCTGTATTTTTATAACTGGTCATTAAAAAAAAATTTAAAAATATTTTATATTTTTTAATACCTTTATTGTGTAATAGTTTTTTCAGACAATGGGAAATTTTACCCGCTAAACTACTGCAAGTAGCTTGTCAGTAGCCAAAACAAAAGTAAAAGAAATTATCAAAATTTAATCTTACTTCAATATTATGGATAAATTAGCATATCATAGTTACAGCTGTTTCGGCGATCAAAGCCATTTTCTACGCCGAAATACATGCCACGATAATAAAAACTAAAATGCTTTTGGAACTTAATTAAAAAAAATTCTACATTTAATTTAGTTAAAATAAATATGAAACGCAATAACAATTAATGAAGTAGAATGTTTTTTTATTAGGGATTTTCTGAGCCAAAAGTTTTTTTTTCTTTAATTGTTCTTGAGATGTTATGTCGTGTTGCGCTTCCTCCTCCTGTAATATTCCAGAAGTATTGGGAAGACCCAAATCGTATCGAGCTCGGACAATTATGGAAGCAATTGAAATATACAAAAGCCCTTTAATATTAAAAAGGACGACGTGGTTAAGCTTAATAGTTGTTCGTATCCGGTACTTGATGGCTTCACAAAATACAAGGCCGAAAACCACATTAAGTATGATAACAATAATAATTATTATTATTATTATAATGAAATACCAGCCCTAAGAGGGTTAACGCATGCAGCATTGTACTATTTCTTCATACCTAAATACACACTAAACTATAATCTATACACCTGCCCTGACGATGGACACTGTAAGTTGGCTACAGGAAGAGGAAGCGCCACGCGGCATAATATCTCAAAAACAATTGAATGAAAAAAAAATCTTCTGCCCTATAAAATTATGTTGCCCCATAGCTTGGCTCTTAAAGGGGTTAACTTAACACTACGTGGCCTACAGGCCTACAACTCTGCAAAACTGCTATCGTACCGGTGACGTAGATTATAAAAAAAATATACCACTACTCGGCCCGAGTCTTAACACCATTTTTAACTAAACAATTTGTGAAAATATAAATCGAGCGTTGTGGGGTCTCGTTTAACTTGGTGATGGTTAAAGGTGAGCGGTCACAGGTCGGCGTCGGACGGATCGTATCAAACGGATTTTAAAATTCTTTGCATAGGTTGTCATACAAGTGCGTCCACTGATCCGCACCGAGGAGACCGCACCCATCAGACCGTCAGTAATGCCGACGAAAATTCTCGGAGGGCCAACTATTCCGATGCGTGCCGATGATGTCATATGGATTGCCGACCCAGTGAACGAAACCGCTTTTTGGCATTGCCATTTTGCATTTGCATTCGCACACACAATTCGTCCGCTTGCTACAAAAATCTGAGTTTTTTTTTTTACAGTAACTCCACACAGGAGACCAAGGAGGAAATAATTTCCCTCAAGGCCTATATCATCTTTGGGGATGCTGTGTGGAGTCTTTTAGAGGATAGGAAGGAGTGAACTTGGGTTTTGAAGAGACCCATGTTATAGGATGGAGGAAACACAGAGGCCAGCAGATCATTCCACAGCCGAGCTGTTGAACACAAGAACGAGTCGTAGAAGCGACCCGTTCTCATGTGACAAATGTCAACCGTGTGCAAATGTTGGGCGCGCGTTTGGCGTGTTTCCCGACTATGCACCGGTGCCGAAGGGATCAATGACGCTATTTCCTCGGAGCATCTTCCATTAAAATACCGGTAGAACAAGGACAGCATTCCCACCTGACGTCTGTGCTCCAAGATTGCAACCCGTTTCCGCAAATCAAACGGACCGCCCGTTTCTGCACAGTCAAGGGTTTTTTCAGATATTTTGGGACTCCCGACCAGAGGTGGCTGCCAAATTCTACAATGGGGCGAACTTGCGATTTGTACAGGGTCAGCAGTTGTGTACTATTAAAGTATCTGCGGGCTCTGTACAATACGCACAGCTTCTGAGAGGGTAACTTTACTCGGGTTTCGATGGAGCCCCCATACCTGAGCTGGTCACTTAAGGTTACACCAAGCATATCAATGGAGGGCTTGTTGGGAAAATTGCTTCCATTAAAGGAGACTAGATTGTCATTTCGATCCCTTTTAGACGTAATCAGACATGATTGGGTCTTTGAAACATTAAATTCAACGAGGTTATTCTTACCCCAAGAGGAGACCCTCTCAAGGTAACCGTCCATTCTCTGTTTCAAAACCCTCCGAGCCGTTGGAGTTTGTGTGCCCTTTGGGGGCTTGTCAAACAAAAAGCAATCATGGACTGTACTGTCATCCGCGTAACAATGGATTGGTGCATATGTCAAGAGGTCAATGATGTGCAACAAAAACAATTTCGGAGATAGAACCGATCCTTGTGGAACGCCAGCATTTATTGAATGCGAGGAAGAGATGAAATCATCAGCAACCGTCTGAATCGATCTCTCCCTCAAAAAGTCGGCAATCCACGTACACAAGGAAACGGGAAGTCCGTAAGAAGGCAGTTTGTTGACAAGTCCTCGGTGCCAAACCCGGTCAAAGGCCTTAGAAATGTCCAGTGAGACCGTTTGAATCTCACCATAACGTTCCAGGCACCGTCCCAAACATGCGTCACATACGCGAGAAGATCACCGCACGAGCGGTTCCGCCGGAATCCGTACTGGCGGTCATTAATGATTTTGTTCTTCTCGAGGTATGTAAGCAGTTTGTCGTTGATCACACGTTCCATCACCTTGGACAGAACTGATGTGAGTGCTAATTTTGAAAATCCTATTGCAAATGGCCGTCGCATTGGCAATTTGAACAGAGTGAACGTACTACCACGCACTGCGTCTGATAAATAAGTTAGACGCGATCCGTCGGATGCGTGCGATGCGGACCTGTTCCCCGCTTTCCTTAAAAGTTATTTAGTTCACGATGAAAATAATGCAGCAGTCCAATAAGAGTCTTTTCATCCCAGAAATTCCAAATAGTTAAAAAAATTTGGAAGTTAAATGACGCGTTCGGAAGTTTTTACAACTTTTTTAAAACAATTCAGATTTTGGCGTGACGTCTTTTCGCACTTGGCATGTTTTTATTTTTTTTATTTTGCAGATATTAGAGAATACATATTTGTAAACGACACTTTTCATTAAAGAAGTTTCTTCTATTAAATAATGCTGATCAGAATTCATATAACTCTCAGTTTTCCACAGTACTCTGTCTCAATACAAAGATTTTTTTTTATCGTATCACGGGCAGTGGATAAAATATAAGTATTAGTGGTACTTAATACTGAATAGCAGCAACGCACATCACCTTTAAAGTGTGAGTTATGTATTTAATATTTTTATTTTCGTTATATTTCAATGGGTGTTATTTATATATTTTTAGTAAAATACATACATAAAAACGATGTAATATATGTTTTTTTTTTAATTCTACAAACGATTTGTTTTCACTTTGTGGCGTCATTATTAATTATACTTCGTATTCACCAATTTATTAATATAAAGATATCTACATGTTTCAAAAGCGATGCTTTCTTCATCAGGATTAATACTAAACATAATAATGTCAAGTATAAACAAATGATAAAAATTAGAACACAATGAACAAATTATAAACATAAACAAAAATTGATCAAAGTAGGTAACTAATCAAAAATGTAGTGTACCGGTTCGGTGATCCGGCTCGATTGAACAACGGTTCGCGTTCCCCCGCACCATGCCCTCTCCCTCGCTCCCTTAGCCCTCCTAAAGACGACCTTAAGACACTCTTACACGATACTTTTTTCGTCAAGTTTTCATGTGGATTGTCTTTACAGAGAGCTGATTTAGTGATCCGGCTCGCTAAACCGAGCCGCTTCGCCCACCACTAGTTGCAAATATTATAAATATTTCTTGCTTCAAGCAAATATTATACCCAAAACGAAATCAAAAATTTCAAAAAAATTAACGAATTTTAATATGTACACGTGTAAATCCAAACAAGTGTTCAATGTTTCACTTTGCACAAGGGATTTTACCCATTCCAGTAACCGGAAAAGATAGAACGATGACAAAGAAGATTGTGTTAAAATAATGAGATAGATTATATTTCATGTTTTTTTTTCATCATTTTTGTCACCGTTCTGTTTTGTCATGGTACCTGAGATGTATATTCCTTCAGCCAAGCTGTTTCATTTTGAAATATCGCATGACACAATCACTCACAGTTCTGAAAATCCTGCGAAAAGTAATCTGAAAATCTGTTACTTTACGGTCGCAAAGTCATAATGTTACGAACAGAGGCCTTTCTCGTATTTTTCAAAAGACAAATTGTTGATTAATATTCTCCACACATTCGCCTGGGTCCTAAATCAACAGGCAATTTCCCCGAAACGATTTAATGATAGTATTCGCAATTTCCAATTTTATTTATTCCAAGGTGGGTTTAGACTAACGGGGGATGAAGTTTTTAAATTAATTACTATGACTAAGTGACTTAACCGGTTTATCCTGACGGCTGTTTCCATTGGACTAGGCAGGAGGATATTTTGTACAATTAACCCAGGCGATTTATGCGGGAGTACCGGATAAAACGAGTTGATGTAATTATGGAAAAAAAAATTATGGGAGATGTCGGGTAATGAGAGCCACGTTGAAATGAGTACTTCAAGACACACGAGTCCATTGGAAATAACCCGAAAGTCTTTGTTAATCTTCGACCAAGTTCGGTCGTGTTGCCAGCAGCTCAGTGGCACGTGTTTCCGGATAGCATGCGGATGTATGTTTTTCAGTTGGCTCCTAGCCGGAAATATCTACATATATTGGTAAAAAATACCACAAATTAAAACAGTATTAAATCAGCGGAGAAATGCAATTATTCGAAGGAGAGGGAATGTAATGCGCCAAAAGTTGAAGGAAATTTAAAGATATTTGAAGTAATCTCTAGGGTCGAGTGGTTATGATCCTTGGCTACGAATCTGGAGGTCGCAGGTTCAAATCCCGCCGTGCGCAAGAAAATTTTATTTAATTCATTTGTTTTATTTTCACAAGTTGTTTACTTAAAATAATATGTAGCATATTTGCGGCACATTCCAGAGTAGAAAATACTCTCAGTGTCGCCCCTGTGAAAGACCACCATTCAGCTACTTAAAATGGCTTTAGCCATGTTTAGTGACCAGATATGAATAGCCGGTTACCTCCTCACATTCTTCTTTCCCATATTATTTCCCTCCCCACTACTATCAGCATCGCAACATACCCCAATTGGGGATGCCATAGTATCACTGGCTCCAGATGGTTGGGACCAATTTGAACTAATAGCAATCATCCATGGTCAGACCACCAGGACCGACGTAGGGCCCCGTTCCCACTACGATTATAAATCGTTAACGGACGCCTCTGTTTACACTTTATGATGGAGAGTCGTGTGTCGGGCTCCTCTCTTAACAATCCTCGGCTACGAATCTGTAGACCTCGGGTTCAAATCCCGTCATGGCAAGTAAATTTTATTTGATTAGGTTGTTATATTTCACAATTTATTCAATTAAAATAATATACAGTATATTTGCGGCACGTTGGTTACGATCCTCGGCTACGAATCTGGAGGTCCCGGATTCAAAACCCGGCAGGCGCTAGTAATCTTTATTTGGTTAATCTGTGTTATTTCATAATTTATTAATTAAAAATAACATATAGTATATTTGCAGTACGTTCCAGAATGGTATCACCCTGGTGTAAGAACACAATTCAGAATTGAAGCGTTGTTTGAAATGATTTTAGCCGTGTTTGGTGAACAGATATGAATATCCAGGTACTTCTCTACCTTCCTCAACCCAATCTCCTCTCCATTACATTCAGCCTCACAACATACCTCAATTGGGGATGTCATAATCTCACTGGCTCCATACGGTTGTGAACAATTGGAACTCTTGTGCGAAACTCACAAAAACAAAAACAAAAAAATGGAAAAAAAAACATTTTAAATTTATTTGTAAATATCCATGTAGTTCAAAAGCCAGTACGTATAATGCTGATTCACCTCAGCAGCATAGAGAGTTTTTATTTATTTTCAGTTTGTTTGAAAATGCTACTAATTCCAGCTGTTTTCCGTAAATGCGGGTGAACGGGGGTAACTTTGGTCAAATAAAACAGCTTTACATTCATACTACTGTTTACGAAGTGCAGCGAGTGCATCGTCACAACTTTTTCCAATATTACCTATACTTATATATCCAGAACATTGAGAGCTTTACCTGCGTTAGAAAACCTTCCAACCCTCAGTATGGTCATTGTGGAACTTATTGGTCCAACACGTTTAACTATGATTTTAACGAATTACGTCGTAAAATTAAAACATACATAAAGCAAGTAGTGTTCTTTTCTTTCATTTTGCACGGCAATTTTCAATAAGTTTTTCGACATACTTAATGGATATTTATTTATGATAAACAATAATTATTAGCCTGAAACACTCATCCAAATTGAAAAAAATTGGTTGTTTACAGGTGAAATAGAATAAAAAAAACAGTAATTATTGAATGAAACACTAGTATATATTGATTAACTTGGCGGGTTTGCGATAAGCCGACGTAGCTCAACGGTAGAGCATCTGACCGGATATCAGAAGGATGCAGGTTCGAGTCCTGTCGGCGACATTTATCTTTTCTCGGAAGGTTTTTTCAATTCGGATGAGTGTTTCAGGCTAATAATTATTTTTTATAAAAAACAATTGTTACCCTTTACGCTATGCATAAAAATCTTGTCTTAAAAAAAAAACTTTAGTTTATCAATTAATAGATATTTATTTATTTATTAAAGAACCTTCATATTGTACTTATTACTCCAATGTGTCCATCAATATTATTTAATATGAATACTATACAAGAGTCCTAATGAAATGTTTATTTTTATTTCCACATGAAGCGGTAACCTTGTAATGTGACATAATAATTTTAAGGCCATCCACCGGCTAAAATTTTAACTAAATCACGCGCTCCTTATGCAGGTGGCGACAAGGTTGAAAATCCCGCTGTACATCGGCCGCATGTTTCGATTTCGGTAAAAACACATCACCAAAATTCGTGTTTTATTATATTATGTAAAGCTCAGACATAATTATTTAAATGTTTTACGGTCATATTCTAAAAAACTTAATATACCACCATGAAAAATACGAAAATATGAGAAAAGGGGTTCATAAGTAGGAGATTTTGCGCTTTAAACATTTTTTAAATGTCTCATACTTTATTTTTTTCTAAGCTTATAAAAAGACATACCAAAAAAATGCACCGTTAAATGAAAGGCCAAGGTGTGATTTACTTGCAGTATTTAATTCAATCATCTATGATATTTCTAGGCCAAAAAATTCTCAAACCGAAAACACACGATTTTGCATTACTTCCCGTTGCATCGCCTTAAATTAAAACAATAACTTTGTTTACATCACTTCCATTTGTTACAAACTTTTTGCTGACCGGGTTTCGCTACTTTCAGAGCAGCATACTATGGTAGTATACTGCGCTGATATATTAATATTTCCATTTTAAAACTTAGTGGATATCCACCACAATAAAGTAAAACAACTTTTCTGGTAGTAACACCACATTATTTTCATTATCTTCGACCGGTTTCGTAACGTTACAGTTGTTTTATTTTTCTAAAAAATATTGTTTGTTTGTTGGTAGAATAAGGGTTAGCGTAATATCATAACAAGGAATTGCATAATTTTAAATAACATCGCTTATTAAATGAAAATAAAAATTCAAACGTCTTTTAAATGCATTTTTGATATTGTGAATGCGGGAAGCGAATTATGTGTATGTAACTAAAACATTATTTTTTTTAATAAAATTAGATTAAAAGAAAGCAAGTTTCTTTGTGAATTTTCAAAAAGTATTATTTGTATTTCATTGCGATGTTTATTTAAACAAAAAGGCTGCTTTTCTCAGTCCGTATTTACTAAGGAAACCAATATTTACCATAAAAGTTCTGTGTTTTAAAATTAAACTTAGAGTAAATATCATTTTGTTTGCATCTTAGTGCAATGTTAAGGCCGCTCCCAGACGGTCCGGTACGGAATCGATATTTTTATTTATTTATTTTATTTAGGAATTTATTTTTTGGCACTTCAATAATATTACAAAAATATTGCGAATAAATTTATAATTTCGTAACCTAGGACGTAATATGACTCACTTGATTGCGGAACGGTAATACAGAAATGTGCAATACCGACATTAGGTTAGAAATATACTGACAATCATTTGCAATAGCGATGGGTCATGACTAATTTTGTTAAGAGCGGGAGTCACGGTACCTGCTCAATATGTTCGTATGACTCAATTGAACGACGGCTCATTTAAGAGCCGGCACATGTTAACTCCCAGTTCATGAGCTCATACCTCAGTTCATACGACTCCCAGCTACTACCGCTCCCAGCTCCCAGCTTGTAGGTGTAGAAACATAACGTCTAGATTTCAGACTGTCAGGCACCGTTCACGTATTGTACAGTACCTGCACACGTGTAAATGCGGTAATTATACTTATCTCTCTGTTGATTTTATATAAACAAATCAGAACAAAGGACCTTATTTAAAGATACGCCATTGTAGAAATCCGTAAGAATACTATCGAATATCTGAATGAGCCGGCACAAATGAACGGATCGTTCATGAATGTTCATACATACATCACGCAACATTACATGTATTTTTGCTACATCCGGTTTAAATATCGAATCTTTACCTGTCATATAATAAAAGAAAGAACACAAGAAAAGCGATATGTGCGTCTTTCGTGATCCAAAATTCTGGCAATCGGGCCTTAAAATTTCTAATAGAAAAAAGTATTTAATCATAATTTAATGTCGATCAGATGGAACGCCATTATTCAATGCAGGTATTGTAAGAGAGACAGAGTTCTGTGTTAGCATTGGCTCTCTCAGGATTGAACCAAAAAGTATCAAGTCAAAGGCACACCGGTTTCCATTCAAGTCTACATAGAAGGAATTTATATAAAAAAATTTTTTTAATATTTTATTGTATTGTATGTATTATTTATTCTATGTTACCGACCCATGAGGAGGCATCCTAAGAAAGGCAAATATTTACTGCTGTGATTGCAAAACTAGGCGTTATCAAAAGGGGCGCTAGTGTAATCCACCGGGCGTTGAAGGACAGTAAGGGGACGGCGAGGGCGTTAAGATTTGTAATTACAGTTAAAAATTAACAAAATATTTTATGAATAATCCATTACAGATATTACTGTGTAATATATACAGATATGAATAATCACACCGTTAAAGTGTGTTTCATAATTATATCTGTATAAATTTTTCAAAGATACATAAAACCGGTCGAATTTCATGACGCCAGGACTAATAATACCGTGAATATATTTTTAAGTTAATAGATCGATATTTTTTTCTCTTTTCGAAAAAACAAATCATTTCGCGGTTTAACTTAATTTATGCAATTACACAAACAGTTTTTTGATTTATTTAACCATTCATTTATTTGTTCAAATCTTTATATTATACAGTACCATTATACGTAACATTTTTTATTAAAGTATAATAAAGGTGCTTTGTATGGGGTTTTGTAATGTGGAGTGTAAGGTAGGTTTGAAGAGGTGATAATCTGAATGGAGTGTTATACGAGTATGTGTCGTGATCATCTCACTAGGAGTACCTGCGCTGAGGTGTTCACATGGATGTGTTAAATGTGATACAAGTATTGATGTGTATTGATTAGTTTTATGTTAATATTTTAGTTTTGGTATATAAATTTTGAAGTAGGTATAAAATTTGAAGAGAAATAATTTTTTTTGTTTTTGTTTTGTTTACGGTAATCAAAAATCACTTAAGAGATAGTTATTTTGATGAATCCTTTAAAGAAATAATAAACATGTAATTATAGTTACTTTCGATTGAATTTGATAATAGGAAAGTATACTGCATGGAAGAGGAAAGAAGGGACTATCGAGTAAGTATAGCATTTTGTGTGTTTGGTTTGGTTTCATCTTAATGTTTTGAATAATGAGAATATCTTGTTTCTTTAATGAACTGAGAATATTTGGTAAATCCGTAAAATTTGACAATTTTGTAAAGAGAATCTGAGGATCGATTCGCCTGATGGTAATTTTAAATAATAGCATTTTTTTTTATTTTTGACGGCCTCCATGGTCGAGGGGTAAGGCTCTCGACTACGAATCAGAAGGTCGCGGGTTCAAATCCCGGCGTGCGCAAGTAAATTTTATTGAATTAATTTGTGCTTTTTCACAATTAATTCATTTAAAAATAATATGTAGTATATTTGCGCACGTTTCAGAGTGGAAGATACTCTCAGAATCGCCCTGGTGAAAGACCACCATTCAGAATTGAAACGTTGCTTGAAATGGCTTTTAGCCGTGTTTGGTGACCAGATCTGAATAGCCATGTATTTCCCCGCCTCCTTCTTCCCATTCTTCTTCTCCTAGCAAATACCTTCAGCCTCACAACATTCCCAAATTTGAAATGCCATAGTCTAACTGGCTCCAGACGGTTGGGAGCAGTTGGGACTCTTGTGCGGTATTCATATTAAAAAAGGTTTGCCGCATTATTGATAACAAATGTTAAATTAAAAATCAAAAAAGTTTTCTGGTAAATGGGAATAAAAAAAAATGTCTCTGAAAATAAGCTTGAAAAACCCTGGAAAGTGTTAGCCCGGCATTTTTTTGTTATTTTTTAATTCACCATTACAAGCTTTGCTTGGATTTGTTTGTTTTTTTAACGCGCTACGAAGTATTTTCTGAGAAGATTCCAAGTGTACAATAAGAGAACGAGGTAGAATCATAGCAGTTATGCTAGTGCAGGATTCTAGTTTTTTTTTTTTAAATCTCCATTCTATTGGGTTAATGCAGGGCAGGGAACTTCTAGTATACGTGCCGGAATGCCCGCAAAACCATTTGAGCCGGCCCGAGAGAAAATTTGATCAGGCCCGGTGGCTGCAGCGGGCAAAAAATAATAACTGATCTCAAAAGTCTAAACATTTAGGAGTACTGTATACGGTGTATGTAGTCATTTAGTCATGATGCTTTTCGAATGTGCATGGCTCCGTATACGTATGAAATGAACTTGGTGACGAATATTGTTCACGTGGGCAAAATACTGTCCAAATCCACTCAATATTTTTCAAAGGATGAATAAAGTACCGTAATCTATGTATTATAACTTTAATTCCGACAGCGGTGTTGTTTTTCAAAAAGTTCGATTTTGACTCGAGTTTTCCCACGCTACGCAAAAGGGTCCATTATCGCGTGATCCGAATTAAGTGACGCTCGGAGTTCATTTGTTTTTCATGCGCTTCGAACATTACACGGATCACTAAAAGCACCTATATCTTAAGGCCGGGAAACTGAATCAAATTATTCTCTTAACTTTTATATATATTTAATTTGAAATATATTTTAAAACGTTTTTTACAGTAAAATTAAAAACATAAATAATTAAAAATTAAAAATTTAGGTGCTAATAGAAGAAAAGATACTGATTTGATTCGGTGCCTTGAGATTTAAGTGATTTCGATGTATGTACCAGGGAAAAATATATTTTCAAAAATAGAGTGCTACCGTGTGTCATCAGAAAATAATCAGTGTGTAATATATATTAGTACCTAAGTACCTACAACATACAATATAAAATTATATATTTGAAGTGTGCGTCCCGATGGATCACTTTGCAGGCCATTTTTAAAAGTATAACTGAAGTTACGTGTTCAGTTAAATTTAAACTCAGTTTAATAAAACTATTCCAAAAACGCAGCGGATATTTTGCTATAAAATTACCGATTTATTAATTTAATATCTGAATCCATTTTGCAGAATGTGTTTTGTAATAAAAAATATATTGCATATAAAGAGCGTTTTAGGAGACATACCTGACTCACTTTAATCAGTGATTCTTGAAATTATTTGGAGTAAAAAATTAAATGAACTTTTGCTCTGCGCTGACATTTTACGTAGTAAAAAAAATGACATGTCGGCACTGATCACTGCATAAATATTTATTGTATTTAATAAACCGTTTTGGTGAAAATAAAGCCTCAGAAATGCGTGCTTAGGTTAGGTTAGGTTAGGTTAGGTAAGTATGCGAGTAAGTTCAAGCGATTGCGAGAATTCACATTCAATAAAATATTACGTTTTAATTTCCGATGACCTCAAAGAGAGTTAGGTAAGGTTAAGCTAGGTTAGGTTAGGATGAGTTGGGTTTGGTTTGGTTAGGTTAAGTTTAGCTAGGTTAGGATAGTGTAGGGTAAGCTATGTAAGGTTAAATTAGGCACGGTTAGGTTAGGTTAGGTTAACTGAACTCTGCGGGTAACTTAATTCGATACAAATTATTTGATTAATATAATTTATTAATAATAGTACGATATGAGCCGACGGGGGCAGCATTTTGCATGTTAGAAAAAAGCATATTGGGGAATTAATCCTTTGTCAATTTTTTTAATACGATTTTTCCTAGATATAAAAAAGAGAATAATAAAGACAAATTAAGTAAAAATATAAAATCGTAGGTATCAAATCATGATTTATATTTAAGGAAGAATAATGAAAAATAATTTCAAATATAATTTTGCAAGCGTAAAATAAAGCATTTCGGAATGTTAACAAAATTTTATCACCTGCGTTGGGTACTACGGGCCGACCGCTACACTTTTCAGTACACTGCACCTTACAGCAGTGGCGTGCAGTCCATAAAGACTGAAAAGCTGTGCCTGCCGCAAAATGATAATAAAGGTAATGGAAAATATGACGAAATTTTTTCCACGAATTTGGTGAATAACTTATACAGTCAGTTGACAATCAGCGGAAGATGATAATAAAATTACCATTTTCAAATATTCAATACAAAACATCATACTCGCACTTGATAAACTACACACAGCCTACCTTTGATCATAGACGAATGCATGCCAATGGCTTACATTAATTACCCACACAACACTACACGTTTGTTTTGTTTAATAAATTTAATGTAAATCAAATTTAATAATGTTATTATTAAGTTCTGCGAGTATTTTTAGTTGTTATTATTGTGACAGTTGTTTCAGCGTTTAAAAACTATGTTTTACATTACTGTGATTTATATTAAATTTATTAAAAAAATTAAATGGAGTTCTACGAATTAAACACAAAAACAATTAATTAATTACACTTTAGTTTTTCTGTACACTACCTATTCAACAACTTATGATTTAATCCATAACACGACCGCTCTCAAACTAGATAACTTAAACCACCTTTCCATCTACTCTAGTCCTCTTTACCTTTATCCCACTCCTATGTTCCCCTCCACCCTCCCCTCCCCCGACTGACATAGTTTAAGCTAATTGATATACAACTGTATATTGTCACACTTTACTCATAGTATTTATCATCAGCAGAGGAAAATTTATAATTGGTATGATTTATTGTTTTTATTGCTGTATAGTAAATATGTAAATTAAAGATTTGCTGTTAATTCTCCCAAACATAAATGAAATAAAACAAAAATAATTAAAAAAATAATAAAAAAGGGAATAATAACGAAAAATAAATTCAATTATTAATTACGAGTATAAAATTATGAATTGAGAATAAAAATAAAATATAATCATTTCCATTGGGTGCAACGGGTAAGTCGCTTATTCTTTTCTTATTTATCAATTTGATGGGATAATAATAATAATAGTTGGATGACTTGTATAGCGCCGTTTTTGTGAAAAATCACCTCAAGGGCGCTGTACAAATCTTAATTCCTATTCTTTATCTAATTATGAATAAACAGATACAGAAAAACATACTTACCTGGCAGGTCGCTTCACGTGAACACAGTTTTATTAGAAAATTAAAGTATAGAGATGATATATGGATGATGGGATTTTACACAGAGTACGTGCATAGCACAGAAATACAAGCAAGACGATTTTTTTTTATTTTTTTTAATTTTTGATTTCATGATAAAATATGGTAAAAAAATAATAAAAAAATCTTATATATCCTAAAATAATAATAAAATTTTTAACAGAACTATCGGGTTGTTGTGAAAATATTCTCCAAAAATCGTAAGATATTCTCTAATTTTGTTCTGTAATTGGACAAAATATTGATCAAATGTACACAAATTTTATGTGAATAGACATAAATATTGTTCGAATTAATACAATATTCTCCAAATGGATTCAAATAAGTACCATACGTATCGATATATTATATTACATATATTATTAAAGATTCGCCGTCTCACACAAAATATTCAAACAAAAGCAACCCGCCTATAAGTAATTTCGTAAAACAACTCCCAATAGAATTCCATCGCCTCACTTCGATAGCCTTGATAATTAATTGTACGTTTCCTTTCAAACTAAACACATAGACCATAAAGTTATCGTTCAAACCGCATGATTTGACTTATTCTCATCCCTCATCCAATATGATGCCAGAACAGCTCGCGTCAGAATGTGGGGAGCTTATTGCCATCCCACACATCCTATAAAGTATGTAAATATAAATAAGGGTGAAAAATTTATTTAAAAAAAATCCATATACGAGTATGTCAGCTGTTTGATTTCAGGTTCGATAAAAGGTATCCTACAATCCCTGTAATTAGGTACCTATCGATAAAATTTCTGGCAATATATAGTGTGGACGTGATTATGTAAACACAGGACGCATTGTACAAGAATAATGTATCTAAAACCGTCCAATAATATTAATCCAACAATAAGTGTACAATAAAAAATAAAGTTTGGGTCAAGTGAAAACAAAACAATGCTCTCTAAAAGAGAAACGTGAATAGAGCGGTAAAAATACACGATTACAAGAGGTTCTAGAAATTTAGAAAACTTTTGGGGACTCTCTAAATATGTCGGTTATGTTGTCACTACAGTGGTTGTTATATTAAAGTCGAAACGTTCGCACAAGGAGTTTGGGAGAACATGGAAGGTATATTACTCAATCCGCAATCTGAATCTCAAAAAACTAGTACTATCAAAATAAATTTATATTGATGATCCTGCACATGTCTAGTTTTCATGTAAACCAAATTTTAAAAAATCCCACGGGAGTTGTATCATCGTAACAACGTGCCCTTTAAAGCACTGTTTTCTTTTTGTTTCTCCAATTGTCCATGCACCTTCCCCGTGACTTTTCTAAGGATTTTGTGGGTTCTTCTTCCCAAATTGCCTCATTTAGGTCACGACCTCTGGGACACCTGCGACTTCCTTCTTCTACTTCATTTATTTTTTCCTAACTTACTCTCCATGAATATAAACAGCGTATTTACGAATAATATATGTAAATGACATGAAACGGTTTTTTAGCTGATGTTTAGTTCGGATTGGTTATTAACACCTCGACTCCGGTGATGGGTCTGATTTGATCCAGTGTTTTTTAAATAAAAGATTTTGCCGTAAATATTTCGTTTAGGCTAATTTCCTCTTGTCTATTCTTTTATCAAATATTTACCCACATCTCGACTCAAAAATGATTAAAATCGGACACGTTTTAAATAAGTTAATAGAATAATTGTGTATAAAAACACGCAAAAACTCTATCTCTTCTCATTTGAATTTGAGCAGCCGACGAAACAGTATATCTCTCGCTCTATCCTTCCGTCTTTGTCCCTCGCAGTCCTTAACACGCAGATGTTGTCAACCATTCGGGCACATTTCTAGTATTGTGATTATATTTTTATAACTTTGTTTTAATTTTTTTTTTATTTCGTACCATACTAACGCAATGGCAAGGCAACATTATTTAGCTGATAATGAGATTGAAAAGCTACTTAACAGTGAGATCAGTGATGATGGCGACTTGGAATTCGAAGCATTGGATCCAGAATTTGAAAGTGATCCGGAAGACATATTACTAGAGGAAATATCTGAAAGTGAAAATGGAAGTGATAATGCAGTTAGTGTAGGAAATCTGAGTGAATCCGTTGCAGATCAACTTGTCAAATTCCGGATTCCTTTAATTTTTTAATGAAAATTGTTCATTTAAATTTGTTTTGTTGAAAAATAAAAGTTTTAGTATTTTTTAACTAAAATGTATGTCATTCAATGGTTTTAATTGTGACAAATAAATGTGTGAGAAAATTAAATACTCAAATAAGATCGCCATTATATAATATTTTCTAATATTTGCATAAGCAATCATCATATAATATGGCTATAAATTTAATTTATTTTCTTTTTACACCTCTTTCTATTAGAGGTACAGCCACAAGGAAGAATTAAATAAGTGATTTTATTTCTGGTATTTTAAATCATACATGATATACTTGTAAATGCACACCATCGATTTCCCGAAAATGTTAATAAATATGTAAACAAAAATGTTCGCTTCCACTGACTTCCTGGGGCGAGTCCTTACCCCCCCTCCCGCACTGCTCTCCTCATTCCCCTGACCGTCGGCAGCGGTTGTCTCAAGACGCGACCGATTTAGTCGTGGTTTTGCTCTCGCGTGGTATGCCCGCGCTGCTGCATATCGAAGAACCGCAACATTTACGGAATACTAATTTCTAAAACATCTATCTTTATACAAGAAACACAAGGGATATGTTATGAGTTTATGAGGAATTACATAATATCATATAAAAGTAAGGATATGAACGAAAAATGCATAAAAAAGCCTTTTATTTTCATCATTTCAGCCGGGTCTATCTGGACCCACCATCGCCGAATGTGTTTTATTTTGAACCTCCGGGTATTACGTGTTAATATTTCCCACTACGATAACAAAGGTCTATGCATTTCCTTTGTATAAAATAAATACTTTTTTCGCAACCACTAATTTAATTACGTCTCTGTACATTTTTTAACAAAACAAAATTAGTTTTTTTAATTTTTTTAATACATTTTTTTTAATGCGGATTACAAATTTTTGGTTTTGTTTATTTACAAAAATGCAACGACAAAATATTAAAAATACTTTTCTCCACTATAAAAATTATATTCGTATTTTAAATATTTAGTAAAACATACAATGGGACGGTCAGAAAAAAGTAATATTTCTGATTAGATTTTGATAAATGCTAAGGCTCGGTAAAATTATTAAATATTTAATAAATATTTTTCTATTCAAAAACATTATGTTTATCATATTGCGAAATAATCCTATCATTATTTTGAATTAATAAATAATAACTCTCCGACGTCCCTTTCCCCGTTAAACAAAAATGGTGATGATATTCTGTACCAACCATCAAAGAAGAAGTGAAAGGTTTATAGGAAAAGTATAAAAAGTCATGGAAGCAGGTATACAACTACATAAATTGTTACACGGGTCAAAAGGTAGTCGCTAAACTCTCTGTAAGTGACATTGAAAATGTAAGCGGTTAATGCAGAATCGTTGAGCAGCTGAGTCGCCCTGCAGATTGGCGTATTTCTTATAATCAGATGTTCTCGCTTTCGGAGCATAAAATAGTGCATGGGATCTCCCACAGGTATGCTTGCCAGTAACGTATAAGTTTACCTCTTTCAACATAGGTGGACATCATTTATTAGCTATCATTCTGTAATCTCAAACATTTTAACGGAATGGTTAGACGCCAATTCAAAAAACTGAATCTAATTTTATCTGATAAAGAAAACATATCGGTGACTATTCTTCATTTTCACCAAGAAAAGAAGATTTGTTTTAGCCTGCTCTAGAAAAATAATTTATTATTAAATATGCAAACTTTTTATGCATTCATGAATCTATGTATATTTTAATCATGTCGGTTACATGGACTAAAATAGCCCTTATAGATGGAACAAAAAGAAAATCATTTATTCTACATGGATTAAAAATATTGGTAACATTAAAAAAATTGTGTTTGGGAAAAAAAATACTATTAATAAAATAATGTTGGAAGAAATCTTATCCCCAATATGCAAACATCTTCTGTAGGGATTTTTTTTTTAGCCATTGTATGTCCCATTTTTTACTACTATTTCATAAGAAAAAAGACAATTGATATCTCATCCGGAGCCGGCTACTAGTGAACACTAAATAAAATAAAAAACGGAAAAGGTTAGAATAAAAAGAGAAAAAACACTGTTAATATACGAACACAATGGAAAAAAGGGAATAGTGCAAACTGAACCTTTATGAATAGGGGAGGTTAAATATGTGCAGAAAGTGAGGTTATAAAAGGAATTCACCGATCCGCTTAATTATAAACAGACAATGGACTAATCCAAAAAATCAAGGGTCACAATTTCAATGTAAAATTGTTTTTAAAATCGACAGCTTCTATTATACCATTTCCTCTCTTATCAGAAAATACAAAATGCAAGACAATGACAAAATTTTTTAATATCCATAAATGAGAAATTTCGCCTTTGGCGCTATGGGTTAGTTTTTTTTTTGGTTTCTCTTTCTTTTTCCTTCTTTTGAGTGTGCATTTAAGTACAATTCGTGGAAAATAATGCACATTTATATTTATTCGTAGTTATCGAAGTGAAAATATTATACCCGTAAAAAATCCAATGAAATGGAAAAAGGAAATGAAGGACCTTGAAGATAGGTACTTTATTTGAAAAAATTATTTCGATATGCAAAAAAAATTATTATCTTATTGTAATTGATTTTTGGCGAATTACACCTTATTGCAATTCCTCCCCCTTTAACCAATATTTCAGATAACCTTGAAGTGTCCATCATCCGGACAGATTTTATTATCAGATAGTTAATTTTGACCAATCTACATAGATGGCATTAGCGATCGGTAGTAACCACTGCCGGTAAAGCAATTAGGTAGCTTTATTGTTGGAAGCTCCCAAGGTCACTACTCAGTTCGAATACTGCCTTCGTTGAGAAAGGAGATTAGCTTTCTGGCTCTCCAATCCTATATTACCTTTTGAATATATTCGTTATTAACGATATCATGTTTTGTTATAAGAGGAGTTTCATTTATCACGGGGATATTATAAATACATAATATATTAAAGAATGGTAACGGTGCAAAATACCCCAAAAATCAATAATACTTTTGGTCGTGAGATTTTAAAATCCTATCCACATACAAGTGAAGCTGAAATTTTAGATTTTGGAATCCCCCAAGGAACTGTCATCGGACCAATTTTATTTATAATTCATGTCAATCAAATGTTTAAATTATCCATTCACGGTAAAATGATATATTTTGCTGATGACACTGCAATGATAATTGAAAAAAGACATGAAAAGAGATTATCATTGCAGCCAATCACGACATAAAGATTTTTTTTTTCCTTGTTAAAGAAAGACAAATATTCCCTTCTTATAAATAACCTGATAATATTTGAAAATCTCATACTACCATCACAGTAAGCGGAAGATATTGCTTGTGTCGTAAATGGAGGACGCCAGGGTGAGACCCAAACGCGATGTCAACTCAGTCACTGGTTCAAAGAATGGTTCGATAACAACCTATTATCGCTCAACAGAGAAAAAAACATATTTTATTCCCTTTTTCACAAGAGGAAGTACCAACAAATTTAATTAACATAACCATTCATTTAAAATATTTATAATAGATTTATCATGTATCACGGACTGTGCTAAACTAAATAATAAACCTAATATAAAATATCTTGGAATCATAATAGATAATAATAATAATAATCGGATTATTTTTATAGCGCCGTTTTTGTGAAAAATCACCTCAAGGGCGCTGTACAAATATTACTTCCTATTCTTATATTATTCTTATATTACGTCTATTCTACGATTTTTTTTTTTACATTTATTTTCTCTTTTTGGACAGGCCATCCATTACACATTAAAATAACACATTATTTATAGACCATATAAAGAGATGCAGTTAAATTATCAAAACTAAATTTAATGAAAAATTGAAAAAAAAAAAAAAAAGCTAACTGTATTTATTCCTTACGATTGCAAGACGCTAATAAAAATGATAGAGTGATTGTTTCCATTATATTCGAGAATGTATTTAAGCTAAGAAAATGAATTATTATCCATATTTTTTAGGATAAATAACACAGAATACTCTTAAAAGGGGGGAGCGGCGGGGGAGGATGGTGGCCGGGGGGATTGATCCATAGGGTCCTCAAAATCTTCTTTGTCTTGGTGACGCGCCTGATAAACATGTTAAATGGAGAGACCATATCAACCGCACTCTAGAATAAATACAAAAATTTATCCATGTCTTCTACAACATATGCAACATATTAACGAAGAAAACAATTATAATGGTCTAATATGCATTAATTCAGTCCCTATTGTAGCATGGCATTGAGCCTATAAAGCCACACTACAGCCAATAATTAGAATTCAAAAAATAATCACTAAAATCATCATTAAAAAACCTTACGACTTCCCTACTTTATTTTAATGTACCATCTATTATAGAATTATATAAGAGAAACGCCTTATAAAATATTTAAAAAATAATTTTTCATTAATAAAATTTACTCCACTGATAGTATAAGCAATAGATTCAAAGCAGATGGTTTATTTACTATCTTAATGCTAAGAACGACCACGGAATAGCACCACGACTTATATTTAGATATAAGATGGCCCAATACATTATTATCCAAAAGCAAAATTAATGTAACCGAATCAATGAAATATGAACATTTCAAAAAGCAAATTAACTCCCTGAACTTAGAAAATGATATATTGCACCATTAATGTATACTATCTAGCATATAAAATACTATTTAGTTATTTTTTCAATATTATTATTATAAATTATTCTGTTGATTTCGTTTGCAGTTATTTAATAAGTTTTTAATATTGTTTACAAATTGAATTGTTTTTATTATTTTATCATTACGTATGTAAATACTCCTCCCATAACCACGAGCTACTGGAGCTCCACTCATGGAGAGTATATCAATAGGTAGTTAAAAAGATTATGTATATAAAGTATTATGTTATAATTACGAAAAAAAAAATTATAAATAAATAAAAAAATAAAAAATAAATTGTATCCTTTAAAACACCCACTCCATAACAATATTTAGGATAAAATAATTTAATTAAATAAAACAGTCACATGATTTATAACCTTGAAATTCATTTAATTTTATTTAAATTCATTTTATTAATACCGACCGGTTTCGCTTAACACAAACATCATCAGGGTACAAAATGAAACTATTAAAAAAAATCGTATTGTTTGTTTATAAATACAAATAGAATGAGACAAAACATAACATAGAACAAAGAAACAATGAGATAGCATGAAATGGAAAACAAACATTATAACAGAGAGAAAAAGACAGATGTCTACCTAATAGATTAATAGATTACCAGCGAACACCTGAATAGGTGATTAAGGGATAATGGGATATTTTATGAGTTTGTGGGAAATAATACCTAAAAATTTGATTTTTTCGTGCTTATAAACAAAGTGCTTGTTTTATTTCATTAATATGTCAAACGACAAAATGACTGCTTTCCATCAAAAAAGATTTAATCTAATGTATTTGTAAAAAGGATTCACTTTTTAGCGTGCCATAATTATCTATAATATAAACGTATAAATTTGTTTTGAACCACTTCAATTTATTATAACAATAGACAGGTTTCGGTAGTACCTTTCTTTCGTCAGTAATAAGTTCGTAATATATTCCTGAAAAGGGAATGGTACTCCCGAAACCGGTAGATTATTACATTAAATTGAAATGGTTCAAAAAAAATTGTGTGTTTACATTACAATTAATTTTACTTTTGGTTAGGTGATGGGGGTTAGTTAGAGAACGCCTGTTCTAAATTCCTTCTGATATATAATATGATCTTATTGTTGTACTTTCCAACATAAGATTTGTTGCCAGGGTTGGTTTAGTTCAAGTGAATTGGTTTAAGTGTCAGCATTGTTCTGCGAATTAGTATTATTCCTAAGCGTTCCTTCTGCGTATAACTTTCCAACGCATTATGGAGATTATATTGTGGACAAAGTGATTTTTGACAAATTATTTCTTTAACATTGATACTGGCCAAAGAGGGTCGTATTACAATATTTGGCGAAATCTTTTTACGGCTTGGGGAAGGAAACCATTTTACGATATTTAAACTATTGTAATACGGTGTTAACTCGTTAACTTGACAACTTACTTACCATTAGATTTTCCTTCAAGCCACCATAGCATAAGTGCTAAATATGTTCACCTTTCTATTTTTATTTTATTTCGTTTTTTATTTTTTTTACTTTTTTTTAATTATATTTCCACGATATGTAATTTATTCCAATGTATTCTTTTATATGGCAGACAGAGTATTGCACTCACCGCTTTGTTCAGCCGAAATAAACATATTATTATTACACCATTCCTCTACAGGGGTAGTCAGAGAGGAAGGACCAGCCCATATATCTTGACGTGAACTCATAGTTCCATTGACATTTATGCGCGGTGCATGTTATTCCAATGTTTTAGTGACTTTCGATATGAATTGACTCAAGTTTTTATTTATTTGGTCATGCCTGTTTTCTTCAGGCGTCTCCAACTACTACGATTATTTACTTTGTATGTCAACTGCGTGAAAACATACCTTTCTTAAAATTGATCTTTACTCCTGCGTCATCCTACAATTCCCTACATGCGTAAAACGGTCGTAGAAGGTTTTACCACCTTAAACCTCGGCGATTCTATTTCTACTGCATTCAGTTTTCTTTAGTATTTCATTTACTAGTTCCATGTTTATTGTCATACATAAGAGTTAGTATAGGAACTCAATCATGGACTGTTTGCCTTTCTTTTTTTGACATTTTTGTATATTTATTTTCGCTAAATCTTAATCTCACCAGTAATAGCAGACTTGCCCTCCTATCACGAACAGTTAAAAAGAAATACTATTTGAATAATAGTATTTCTTGTATGTATAGTTTCTTATATGTATAGTTCTACATTATAAAAACCATTTAAAAGATCCCATAAGAACGCCAACCTAAGAAATTTTCAAATCTTTTGCAGTACCTAACATCCAAACGATCTATGCTAAGAATGTTTTAATCAAACATTTCAAAAGTAAAAAAAAAAACAGATAAACTTATTTTATACAACACAAGAGAGAACCAAAATGACATTAACAGTCTTTTATGAAGGGGGAAAAACAGAAGCCGATAAAAGTAGATACAATACAATACAATACAATACTATATTACGTATCAATAATATCGGTAACCTGTCTTCATTCCCGTGCACGACTGCAGATCGCCATCCATCAAACAACAGTTCACATCGAAATATATGCTTAATTTAATCGAAGTAAACTGTTTTTTGTTTGTCGGCGATCTACAGTTTTGTTCGGTAGCGATGACAAGTTACCGACACTGTCTATGAAATATGTATCGATGGCTAGGGGGACAGATCTCTAAGAATCACTAAATTCATTGCAAGAATGGCGTACATTTCGATTCTCTGTCTGTGTCTTTTCCGTTAGCTAACGCAAGCTAAATGGGCCGTAAATATTTTGACAGTTTTCATAAACTCATCGTCGTCTCTTGCATATAGATAACGGGTTTGTCTCTTAAGAGGAAGGGGTGCATGGCCTGTTTCATACAAAACTTAATTCGTCATTTGAGGTCAAAATACTCACCTAAACCGAATGATGTTTTTTTCTCATCAAAAAGTATAGTAAATATCTAGTTCTGATTAAAATTTATTTATTTATTTTTTGACTTACAACATGAAATACAGCCCATTAAAGGAATTGATTTTTCGCGATTTCAGTGGCACCTTTAACAATTATTTAGGGCTAATGGTGATGTAAAAAAGGTTTTACCCAGTCTGGTTTGAAAATATAATGATATATAAAAAAATAATAATAAAATAAGCATCATGGCCCACTTTACATTAAATTAAAAACGACCATTTTTCGTTGGAACAGAAATTTGCTGTACATAATTTAAAATGTCGACCGGAAAAAACCTCTTTAATGTATTGTTTTTGTATTTTTATTTACGTAATCATATTTACATAGCAAATATGATAATTAAAAAAAACGATAAACCCGCAAATAACTTTCTATGTTGCTTCTAAAATTATAAAAATTGTTTTTTTTTTCATGATATATACATCATAATTTAAAACAAAAATAAATAAAATCCTTCTCATGCGTACTAGATATTTACAAACCTTTAATTTAAAAAAAAAGTATTATTATCAATTGAAAAACTAAAGTTCTTAAAAACTTAAGACAAGATTTTTGTGCATAGAGCTACCGTTGAGCTACGTCGAGAGAGCATCTGACCGGACATTAGAAGGGTGCGGGTTCGAGTCCTGCCGGCGACATTTATCTTTGCTCGGAAGGTTTTTTCAATTTGGATGAGTGTTTTAGATTAATAGTTATTGTTTATAAAAATAATTATTATTATTATCAGTTTGGATGGGTATTTGACCTCTAATTCAATATTAAGTATTGTATGAAACAGGCAACGTAGCCGTTCCTCTTAACGCAAACACAAACTTTAACTTGTTATTGAAATACGGACTACCAAACTGTCATAATATGTGGTTTACGGCCCATTTAACTTGCGTTACCTACTGTAAAATATACACATACTGAGATCCCAGGGGGATGTCGGGAAAATCTATTTATTTTTCATTCTATGATTCGCACATAATTTAAAAATCGTATCATTTTCCATTGAATAGCAACCTCTGCCATTTCCCCCTGAAACCAGATAAAATCACTCCACTTTATTACGACACGATCACGCAGGTTTTTACGCCCACATTTCACCTGTCACATTAACGTGATGATAAAGTATATACGCACTCATTGTGTGCGAGGGAATGAAAAATGATTGAAGTGTCGCAGCTGACAACCTGGTACGAAGGATGCTTTTCATTTTAATTGGAATTTTTTGCGGTTTTTTAGCACTTCGTCCACTGAGTTAATCTGAAACTAATAACTTTCACGATTGCATACTCCTAGTAGAAATATTTGCAGTTGGCTTAGATCTGTATAAATGCACCAAACGATCAATTCTGGAGGAGCTTTACATCTAACAGAGGCTATGAATTGCTTGTCAATAGCCTATCTTAAGATGTTTTTAAACTCAACATTCACTGACAAAGTGTAAAGCAGAAGAAGTTAAGTCCCAAAATTGTGTGGACAGTGTTGATTTTTTAAAATTATTTGTTTTGTAAGCACCTTTGTTTTCAATTATCTTTACAAATAAATCTTACAATTTCAAAGTAAAAAGTATTATAATTCCAATTATTCAAATTCTGATATTCTTCACTATCAAAACATGAAATGCGTTTATCTCAAAACTACAAATTTGGACCTAACTGTTTTTGTAGGTATATCGACTAAATTATTTATTCATAAACTCTATCCGGGTAGTTAGAAAAATGCATAAGGTTTCAAAAGACAAATATCCTTAATCCCTAATTTTTAATTCTATGATATACATCTCAAAATGTCTAAAAATGGGTGCAGTTTGATAACCAGTGAAAGCAATTTTAAACGTTTTAACTAAAATTCCGGTACGTATTTCATATAGAATTTAAATGATTACTGTCAACCAAATACTTGGGACCAAAATTGTTAAACACCATACCCAATACATGGAAAATGAAAAGTACAAATGTCCTGTGTAAACTGATTAATTTTTGGCTTCTCCATTTAGGGAGGGTCAAAAGCGAATACATGCCGAATAATAGATATGTACACTTTGTTAAGAAAGGAAGAAAAAGGAGCAGACAATATCCACGTTGGCCGCCTGTGATGAGAAAGGAAGCCAGTTCAACTCACCTCGAGGCCAGAAGCAGGGCTGATCTCAGGTTCCACAATGGTTAACTCACCTGGTAAAGGCATCTCATCTCTTATCTCAAAGTCGAAGGCCGGCCGCAGCCTTATATCGGGGAAAGGTAACTAACTACTCGAATGAGAGGTGCGTTCTTTCTAGTCAGGGTTTATTTACATTTACAAGTAATCACATACGGGGTTTCGAATTCTAGGGGCTGATCCTACTCTAATCTGATTCTGGATAATCTCTCTCTGATGAATCTCTAACCGGACATGTTATTCAAAGAAGACAGTTATTAACAGCACATACAAGAGGGTGAATTAAAGACTAGGGACTCTGAATTACACACATACAATGGCAGGCAGAACGCAGCGAGTTATTACACTGGTCACTGGCTTTAATACTTAGGTGCAATGCAGAGGTAGCAAGGTGTCTATAAGGTACTGATACAAAAGCGGGCGGCTAAGTGCCCAAGGCACGTCGCACGCACCTGATGACTCCGTGTCTGGATTTGGAATGATGACGAGTGATCGCTTAACGAGCCCACGCCGTAATGGCGACCGGAAGCTATGTCCCGTACGTTGTCTCATTGGTCAAGAACAATGATGGCTGGCGGAAACGTGCCGTTATTCATTGGAGCGGCTCGAAGTATTATTCTTCCAACGACTAGATTCTCTTAATTGTGTTACGTAACAACCATTAAATAAAACCTTCATTTGTAATTCATTATTATTCTACGTTAAACAAAAAAAAAATACAAGTCACACAACCAGTACCTATCAAACACATGTAAGCAGATTTGAATCTCCATATATTTAATTATTATACTTTATTTTTCCGTAATATGTCAATAATAACTGTTTCCCCTTCTATTTTTGTGTAATGGCACTTAATATGAATTAAGCTTGTCAATTTGACTGTCTTAAAACGGGAATTGTTCCTAGTTGGGCAGTCAAAGCTTTCTCAAATGTTTTTGTTAAATAATGTTTGTTTCAAATAAATACATATTATTATAATAATAATAATAATAATAGTTGGATGATTTTTATAGCGCCGTTTTTGTTAAAAATCACCTCAAGGGCGCTGTAATTATAATTAGCTGAAACGTCGTTTTACTACTTACCGGTAAACAATATACAGATGCATCGTAGTATTTCTTGAGTTAGCAAACCTGAAGTGTGTATTTTTAGGTGTTGACCGTTAATGCCTTAGCATAACTTTAGGGTAACATATTTTCTAAAACTAAACGAAGTTAATGACTATTTTTATTATTATTTTTTAATCTAAATATACCACAAAAGTCCCAACCGTTTGGAACCAGTGAGAATATGGTATCCCCAATTGGGGAATATTGTGATGCTGAAGGCATTGTTGGGTGGGGAAGGAAAAGGGGAAGAGGAAGGTGGGGAAATACCTGGCTATTCAGATTTGGTCACCAAAGACATCTAAAAGCCATTTCATGCAAGGTTTCACTTCTGAATGGTGGGCTTTCACTAGGGCGATACTGAGAGTATCTTCCTCTCTGGAACGTATGCAAATATGCTGTATATTATTTTTAAATGAATTAATTGTTAAACAGCACAAATTTATTTAATATAATTTACTTGCGCACGCCGGGATTTGAACCCGCGACCTACTTATTCGTAGTCGAGAGCCTTACCCCTCGACCATGTGAAACGTTTGAAAAATATCAATATTTAGAGGGAGTATATATTATGATAGTACAACGAGTTTGACGCAGAACAAAAGCCATCGTTCACCTACATACAACTTGGACTGTGTCAATGTCGCCAAATGCCACCAAGTAATGGATTACTGGCCTCGTGTTATGTTTCCGATCAAATTTGAATATGCTCCATTTTATTTGAGAAATAGACAAAATCTAGGGAAAATACCTTTAAGGAAGGCCGCACAGTGGGAAACAGTGGATAATTTTTTAATAACTGATGATAATATTATTTTTTGAATTACAAAATTTTTGTTTCAGTCGTTTTTTTTGTAAAAAATCAATTTTTTACAGATTTGATCGCCTTTTCTGAGAATTTAACATAGGCACCTACTTTAAAAAGTGGATTTAAATGCACAAATGCAAATCGTCTACGGAAAAGACAAATACCAATTTTTAACTGAAAACCGTACTCGACCTAAATATTTTATTTTTCCATGTCCAAAATTAAATACATATTTCATTCGAACAATACCTATACTTAACAATTAAGATCTTCTTTCAATCGACTGCCATTAAAAATTAAAGGCAGCACTGAAAAAATCAAAATATTAAACGGCTTTGAAAAATATTTCAGTTTGATTTAATCATAAAAATCTTCTACTCTATCTACTGTCCATTACAAAAAAAATCTAATTTTTACTATTTTTTTTTTTAAATTTATGCGTTATGATCTACGCATACGAGAACCGATATATAACTTGTTTTAAAAAATTACGTTTCGTTGTTTGTTCCTAAATAGTTACCTCATTAATATATTATTTTTTACACAAAGCACTTTTTTTAAGTGTGATAAATTCTCACAGTGAAATACACTCCTCTTTTGTGTGCAAACACTTCAAAAAGAAGAGCAGTGTAAATTCCGAAATACATAAAAAATAAATCAATTGTAAAATATTATATTCGCATATATGTCCTTGGAAAAATTATGAATAAAAAAAAATGAAATACATATATATATTTACAAATTTAACAAAAACAAGTAAAAGTGTTGTATAGTTAGGTACAGCCAAATCATTTTAAAGAACGCACGTTTGAATGTATCTGTGGACACCGATAGCGGATCAAATTGATTCTATGTAGGTAATTTCAAACACTTAACTAATTTTAAACTCCATTAACGGAAGACTGAACGCGGTTTGCGCTAACAAACAGTTGTCCACAGAAGCGAAGCTAGCAGTCCACAATAGAGTGCTGATACCAAGCCTGATGTATGGCAGTGAGGCATGGAACTGGAAGAGGAAGGATGGAAGTGGACTGAATGCTGTAGAAATGAGATCTCTGAGGCGAATGTGTTTTAAAACCATGTAAGATCGTGTGAAAAATATTGAAATTCGTAAAAAATGCAAGGCTGATTTAAGCGTAATGAGTAAGATTAAGAAAGGGACGCTTAGATGGTTTGGGCATGTAGAGCAAATGAACGAAGAAAGGAGTGTAAGGAGAATATATGACGCGAATGTGAATGGAAGAAGAAGCAGGGGATGTCCGAGGAAGACATGACACGATCAAGTGAATCAAATACTTGAGTCGGGCCATGTCAGAAGTCGAAATAATAGAAGAGAATATATGAGACGATGTATGAATGTGAATGAAGCAAGAAGTGTATGCCAAGATCGAGTTGTTTAGCTGTCCGTCCTCTCTGCCTGTTAGTTTGTTAGTTAATTTCAAACACCCGCAGCTTACCCTGGAGAAGTCACACGATATAGTACACAACGACGTAAGCAATAATTTCTTTAAAATTATTCTACTGTTCTCTAGTGAACGTCACTTTATGGAGGTACCTATGAAGAATAGGTAGGTACAGATTTTTATTTATTGTATATTTCATATCAACATTTTTAGCTATCACAAAAGAAAAATCACAACTATTATTAATGTGTTAATCTCAGAAAAAATATTTACTTTTTCATTTCCAATTGATATTTGAACACCTTTCGACCCGAGACTTGCAACTAACAAATTATATCTACCAATCAAAAACCGAATGTTTAATGGTCAGCACCCAAACTAAAAGTTGTTAACTAAATAAACATTATGAATGATTTATTGGTATTCAATTTTTAATTATTAATTATTTTTTATTGAGATTTAAAAACCTCATTTTAATTTATTTGTTTAATTATTTATTTGCAAGAAACAAACAGCTTTAAATACAGATTTAGATAAAAGGAAATTTTGCAAAAGGTAAGCCAACAAAATTTCTTATGCTAAAAGTGGTTAAGTAAATATGTTTTATTACAAAAAATAAAATAAAAAGAAATGGAGGAGAGGAAGAGGAAGATAGGATCGGGACAGGAGATACTCTCGATATATTTTATAGGCGTGAATTACAATTTGTGGTCGTACGTATTACTGCGGTTCGATATTTTGAAATGGTGTTTGTTGTGAATAATTTCGACAAATTAATATTAATATTTAATCATTGTAAACAATAATATTAACATAACCTAAATGAAACATGAAAATGGAAAAAAACGAAAGAAATAAAAAGATTTCAGTCGCACTGAGACTCGAACACAGGAATCCAGTTCAATTTATGCCATCTTCAATTGTATTCCTTAGAAAATTTGTAATCATTATAAAAATAGCTGCCAATAATATGGGATAAAAAATGGAAAATAATATTGACAAATCTTGAATTTGCGATATGATATCGATGAAGATGGCATAAATTGAACTGGTCTCATTAGCTAAGTTGGTTAAGCGGTTGCCCCGGATAGGCAGAGGTCCTGGGTTCGAGTCCCAGGTGCGACTGAAATCTTTTTATTTTCTGTCGTTTTATTTCCGTTTTCATGTTTCATTTAGGTTATGTTAATATTATTTTCTAAAATGATTAGATTTATTTGTAAATTCTGTACTGTTAATTAGGGAAATTTACTTAGTTTCAAAATGTAATGATCCTCAAACTGCAATACGTACATTAAATACGTACTGGATTTTCAGGTAAAACGTTAAAAATAGCTTTCTCTGTTTTTCAAAATTCACCTATTTTCAAACATTTTTGTACGTATTTCACAGAATTAATGATTACTGTTTGAGTGCTTTTGCCTTTCTCGTCCATTTTCCTAACTACTCACATAGAAAATACAGAAAAGTTATTTGTGGTATTGCTTGAGTTAGCAACCTGCAAAGTGATGTTTAGAGCTATTTTTTAGTGCTGGCCCTTAATGAATAATGCAGATAACTTATATGAAATGTCGTGGAATATGAATATGGTATGTTAGTATGATGAAACAACACCGAAAATTATTTTACAATTAAAATTTAAAACTATTTGCCCTGTTTCATAAAATATTTGAATCCTGGAAAGGAAAATATTTCTCAGTTCACAGAGCAATCAGCGTGTAGAAACGTGTCGGAAATCTCCTGCAAACACACAACATCCCCCCCTCCCCTTCCTTTTAACCGCCTCCCTTGCCCATGTACCCTATACTTCTATATCTATAAGAATATGTGAGTTCGTTATAAATACCATGTTCGTATAACCTCCATCACGTTGGTTATAGTGCAGCCAATGCCAACCATTAAAATTATTTTTTTACATATATAATTGTACAAATATAATTGTAAATAATATACTACTACTTTGAGGCCTCTCACGAGTTTCATATTCTGACTTAACCATTGGCGAATTTCTCTAAAGTACGTTCGCAAGAATTGCGTGTTAATAAATTCATCCGTCTCATTAATACTACTCGAGAGCAAGTCTTTAATAAATATCATACGTTCTAAATGAATTCAACACCTATCGGACTTTTTGTTATAATGTATCCAAAAAAATGCACGTGGTTTTTAATTGGCAAACCGTGGAAGCGTGCATACCTTAGGAATTTTTGGCTTGGTGTGAAACGACTATGGGATTGTGTGATTATTGTTTTTTTATTGTTATTAAAATAAGTTCATTACTGAACATGTTTCTTTTTATATTAATAAAAGATCAGTTTCTTATGTTAATTGTTATTTTCGTATTTAAAACAATTTTTCATAACCTAATTTTATATTAATTTGCCACAGATGCTTTAATGAATCTCTAGATGATATCTTGTTGCTAGGTTATTCGTCTCCGGTGAATTGATATGATAAAAGTCCTTTAGATATATAGAAATAATATACATATTGTTACGTAACGTCAGTAAGTTCCTAAAAACCTAGCCTCGCGTAAGACAACACCGGCGCGACACGCGGCCACAAACAAGACCTCGCACGAAGACAGATTCCCGCTCTGTTCGGCGACACGATTCATTCCCCGCCCGGAACTCGTCTCGGGAGCACACTCACTCGCCTGCTCTGAAGATGGCCTCCCGACCCGTCACCCACTACGTCTCGGAGAAGCACGGAAGCCACCATCTTGGAGGGCTGATAATTGCTTCCACGGAGCCCCCAATTGCCACTGTAACCTAAACCGTGAGCTGTCTTTACATTTCCCCCTGTTTCTGTTGTAACTTATTCGAGTCCCTGTTTACATGCCCGTTTTGGAGGATATCAGAGAGAAATTGCCCGTAACATTCATTTGAATTTAGGTTAGCCTACTGTTCACCATAACTACATTCACCATGTCTGTACCTTCCTCTGAATTAAACACTGAGTCTGAAAGCATTCGGTCGTTTCATTTGACAAAGTACTCGAGTTCCAGTTCCCAATTATAAGACTGCCTGTCGGCCTACGACCCCGCAGAAGAGCTTCTTGACCTGCCGAAAACTGAGCTAGTCGAAGGTCCAGAGCCGAGCTCCCTGGAGGGACACCCCTCTCCGGGTAAGTCTGTACTAAATATCTGTCTCCTGTAACTGTTCTGGCCCACCCTTCCTCCTCTCCCTCTCCCGCATTCCTACATCCAGTCAATCCCAACTTAATAATATATATGACATAGGATTTATAGATGAGGAAGTGTTTTTTTCTTCTTTTTTCAATCTCCGGTTGAAGTCACAATGACATAGGCCACGAACCGCCTAACCTAACCTAACTTAACCTAACCTAACCTAACCTAACCTAACCAAACCTAAACATACCAAACGAGACATGTTATAACGACGAAAATGATTCAAGAAGTTAACCTTCATTGCAAAGTCGTATGTTTTGGGTCTGGACTCAGAGATTTCGGGTTCAAAATGCGACAATTTAGATCGAACTGAAACGTGTCATAATAGCCCTCAAAGGTAATATCCAGAATTATTTATTTATATAAATGTTTCCGATGAATGAATGTACATGTATGCATAGATACAGTTTTTAAATTTATTTTATGAGTATCGCATTAGAATCTGATCTGTCTGCATCCAGTGGGTCTTTGGTATACCCATTTGGATTATGTTGTGGGGAGTGAGAACGTGAAGGAATTGAATAAGAGAAACGTTGGGAAATACCTGGCTATAAATAAGTGGTCACTAAACATGGCTAAAGCCATTTCAAGCAACGTTTAAATTCTGCTTGGTGGTCTTTGAGAGGCCCCTTTCAACTTTATTTAAAGCTACTTTCACCTTTTTTTTATTTACGGGGTATAAGAGACATACCCGACTTACTTTAATCAGTGATACCAGACCATATTTGGATTATAAAAATGAAAATGAATTTCAGTTTTTTTTATTATTTAGCAATTTTTTGTTTTGTTTTCAAATACAAGCATGTTTTTTTCATCAACTTCCACCTTGACCCCAATTGTCCAATACATAATGATTATATTTTTATGTGAAAAAAAGACCCCGGAGATTTTTTTTCAGTTTGTACTCCAAATAAGGTCAGGAATCACTGATTAAAGTACGTCAGACAAGTCTCTCAACATCTTCTCAGGGAAAATAATAGTTCTTAAAGAGAAATGTGAAGTACAAAAAAGCTTCCCGAAAATTCTTATAAACGTGAAAGGTTTGTTTTCACTGTAGCAGAGGGCGTGCAGAAAGTTTTCCGTCCTCTCTTAACACGGAGTATTTCATTAAACAAAATCAAGCTCTTCCCCGGGGCAAGATACGAATTGAGTTGCTTTAAATTGAGCATTAAACGCAATTAGGTACGTAATTGTTCACACATGCTTTATTGAACATGATGTTTAAGTGCTCAAATAACAAATATTCTGTGTGCCTGATGTTAGAAACTGAACAATTTTATTTGTTTTTATTAGCGGGTGTTAAAATGATGAACTCTGCTACAAATCGTTGATTTGATGAATACGTTGACTATATATTTATTAAATGACACACCAAAATAGGCTCATGTTCGTATTATAATTTTAAAATAAAATTTAAACGATAATCACAAAATTATCATGATAATAACAACAACAAAAATACCTAATATTTTATTATTTGTACAGCTGTCCAGTTATTGGTGGCTGAATTGTGTACCCGGGTGATGGTAAGCAAGGGTGATGTCAAGTTGGATAACAGTAGAATACAGGTAATCTGTTGCACCAAGTTCAGTCCCCTTCGTATGGTACTTTAATTCATCAATTGACTGCTGCCAGGATGACAAGCTGTTCTCTATCGGCCTATTTTTTGGCTGCAGGGGAGATGACCCATCCTCTGGTGGCGTTGATACTGAAAATCCGAGTAGATCGATGCTATAATGTAAATAGTTAATTTTTTCCAAGTCCTACAGCGATTGGTTTTTTTCAGTCAGACAATGGAAGGTTTTTATATTCTTTTCTGCCACCACCACCTTTCTGCCACTGTACTTCGGTTTTAATGTGGGTCTTACGTATAATAATATTATTGTTGGTACAATATATACTATAGATCAATTCGGTAGTTTTTTCTATGGGACATAACCTCCGACAGTCACTTGTTAAACCGGTGTCAACCTGAATGGTCAATAAATCTACTTTACATTTACAAGTGCTTTTTTAATATAACACCACAATACAACAATTATAAGAGGTATCTAAATCTTACCGTGCTGCGCAATAAGTGAATAATTGTTAAATTGTTGGATAGGTAGAGCTGACGAATATGGGAAGAAGTGTCAGGAGGATTAACAGAAGAGTGTAACATAATCGTGGATTGCAATCCTTGACAAATATCACAGGCGTCTGGAAAGTCGGTGTCCGTAGCTCTTTACTGCGAGGAGTGGAGGAGTCTTACCCATAAGGGAAATTGGAGTGGAAATTACGATTTTCAATGATAAAGAAACAACTAAAGAAGAAGCAATCCTTGAATTACATCCGATTTACTCTCCTCATCGACAAAATGATGTGAGTGATTGTAAAATAGATCAAACACAGTAAAAATACTGATTCTCTCAAAAGTTAGCAATTTTATTTATGTGAACAGTTATAGTAGTCCAAACTGTCCCAAGTGGGACTAAATCATTCCCAATAGAAGTAAAGTAGATGCTCAAGGAAGTGGTGTAGGAGTAGAAAAGCAGGGTGAAGGAAGGTGGGGATGATACATTTCCAGGATATTCTATGCTGTGTTTCTATGATAATAAAATCTTGTAACGCATGTTATGATTATTAATAATCACTGTAACCGACGTGATCGTAATTATCATGATTCTTAGGATTCTAATTTTGCGACATTATGTTATCTTCGTAATTTATATTGTACCATTAGCTTATTATCTCGTGCCATTGTATCTTATGTAAGATTTATAATATTTGTTTCATCTCATAGTGTTATCGACGTGATGGAACCACACGGGAATTTCCATAATAGATTGACTCCGCGGGAGCCCAGTACCGTGTGGCAGACTTTCCTATCACTTCGATAACACATCCGACCCCGCGACAGCACGATACCGTGTTGCGGGTTTTTGACAATGCAACTAACCCCGTGGCAGCACAATACCGTGCACGGACCCCTTATTTACATGTCTGCCTCAGCAGCGCCCCTAGTGTAGAAAACTTGTATCACTTTGTAATGATATAAAAGCGAAAATTTCTGAAAATAAACCAGTCACACTCGGACGAGCAATCGTGACTCGTACCCAGTCACATCTTGTAACCATATAAAGTCTTTCACTTCTCCTGCCTCCCACCTGAAAGATTCCTGGACCTGCCTCAAGGATAGTCGGCCCCGTACCCCCAGAAGCATAGAAAGTGACTTGACCAGCACCCTACATGTTTACAGTCTTGTAACGACAATGGTCGCTTACAAGTGGTCCTCTCGAGCACGGATCAAGTCACATAGTGATCCCCGGACTACGGATCTAGTACCCAGCCGCTACCCAGGTGATCTAACAAGATGTCACCGGCCGTTACCCAGAAGTGTACGGCCACACAAGGCGCCCCACAAGGCTTCACACAAGGCGCAGAGTACCGGCTTCCAGCATCCCACGTCACGATGCACGGCCAAACGACCCCTCTGCAGCCCTGTCAACCGCAGCCCACAAACGTCAACGCGACATTCCCGGGTCAAACTACGACGGATGACTCGGCGCGTCGAACCCAAAATTGGGCGAATAACAGAGCGGACCCGCTCTCCCAGATTGCTGCATTAATGGTGGAAGCATTCCGCACATTACAAAATGGCGGAACACAGCGGCCGCAGCCGGAAATGTCCGGCCCAGCACGACCCGCAGCGCTCGACACGTCATACGCCGGCGGAGCTACATCGGACCTCGCTTCCCACGGCCACAAGCGAAAGGATGCTAGCCGCCACTACGCTGTAGGGCCCGGTCTTACGCCCCCTGCCCCCGCAGCGCCCGGTGCATTACATGGCAGCCCAGCTGCTTACGACCTTACTCCCCGAGGGCTCGAACGGAATGACGCGAGTTACAATTCTGTAGCGCTCGGCGCTACAGTCTCTGGCCCCGCACCCCTCGGCCCGGCACGACCCACAACGCCCGACACGTCATACGCCGGCGGAGCTACATCGGATCTCGCTTCCCACGGACACAAGCGAAATGATGCTAGTCGCCACTACGCTGTAGGGCCCGGTCTTGCGCCCCCTGCCCCCGCAGCGCCCGGTGCATTACATGGCAGCCCAGCTGCTTACAACCTCACTCCCCGCGGGCTCGAACGGAATGACTATAGTTACAATTCTGTAGCGCTCGGCGCTACAGTCTCTGGCCCCGCACCCCTCGGCCCGGCACCCCTCGGCCCGGCACCCCTCGGCCCGGTTACCGCCGACCCAGCGACACACGTTCCCGAACAAGCAAGTACGGCCGCCTGGGATTCTAGAGCACGAGCTGTTACGGCAGCGGCTCTAGCCACAAATACCGACACGACACGGAGCACAGTAGCCTCTGCGGATTCCAAGAAAGAAATAATCCGTCGGATGCGAGCAGAGTTGCAAGAAATAAGAAAACAAAACAGGCAGATCGAGCAACTGATCGCCGCGTCTGGGCTCCCTTTGCTGTTGAGCACTGACACAAACCCGGAAGTGCGCAGCCTTACACTGCCCGACGCCGAAGTGTCTGGCCCTGCTCACGGCCCTGCTATAGGCGGGCCCCATCTTTACAACAATGATTGCTGCCCTGAAGAATGCAGCATCGCATTGCCTGACCCCGAAGTGTCGGGCTCTGCTCACGGCCCTGCTATAGGCGGGCCCCATCCACATGACAACAAATGCTGCCCTGAAGTGTGCAGCTGCGCATTGCCCGACCCCGAAGTGTCTGGCTCTGCTCACGGCCCTGCTATAGGCGGGCCCCGTCACAACAACTGCTGCCCGGAGGTGCGCAGCCTCGCACCGCCCGACCCCGAAGTGTCTGGCTCTGCTGACGGCCCTGCTATAGGCGGGCCCCATCTACCCAATATTGTCTGCCGCCCTGAAGTGTGCAGCTGCGCATTGCCCGACCCCGAAGTGTCTGGCTCTGCTGACGGCCCTGCTATAGGCGGGCCCCATCTACCCAATATTGTCTGCCGCCCTGAAGTGTGCAGCTGCGCATTGCCTGACCCCGAAGTGTCTGGCTCTGCTCACGGCCCTGCTATAGGCGGGCCCCATCTTTACAACAATGATTGCTGCCCTGAAGAATGCAGCATCGCATTGCCTGACCCCGAAGTGTCGGGCTCTGCTCACGGCCCTGCTATAGGCGGGCCCCATCCACATGACAACAAATGCTGCCCTGAAGTGTGCAGCTGCGCATTGCCCGACCCCGAAGTGTCTGGCTCTGCTCACGGCCCTGCTATAGGCGGGCCCCGTCACAACAACTGCTGCCCGGAGGTGCGCAGCCTCGCACCGCCCGATCCCGAAGTATCCGGCGCTGCACATGGCCCTGCTATAGGCGGGCCCCATCTCCACAACAATCACTGCTGCCCTGAAGTGTGCAGCTGCGCATTGCCCGACCCCGAAGTGTCTGGCTCTGCTGACGGCCCTGCTATAGGCGGGCCCCATCTACCCAATATTGTCTGCCGCCCTGAAGTCTGCAGCTGCGCATTGCCTGACCCTGAAGTGTCTGGCTCTGCTCACGGCCCTGCTATAGGCGGGCCCCGTCTCCACAACAACAACTGCTGCCCTGAAGTCTGCAGCTGCGCATTGCCTGACCCTGAAGTGTCTGGCTCTGCTCACGGCCCTGCTATAGGCGGGCCCCGTCTCCACAACAACAACTGCTGCCCTGAAGTCTGCAGCTGCGCATTGCCTGACCCTGAAGTGTCTGGCTCTGCTCACGGCCCTGCTATAGGCGGGCCCCGTCTCCACAACAACAACTGCTGCCCTGAAGTCTGCAGCTGCGCATTGCCTGACCCTGAAGTGTCTGGCTCTGCTCACGGCCCTGCTATAGGCGGGCCCCGTCTCCACAACAACAACTGCTGCCCTAAAGTCTGCAGCTGCGCATTGCCTGACCCTGAAGTGTCTGGCTCTGCTCACGGCCCTGCTATAGGCGTGCCCCGTCTCCACAACAACAACTGCTGCCCTGAAGTCTGCAGCTGCGCATTGCCTGACCCTGAAGTGTCTGGCTCTGCTCACGGCCCTGCTATAGGCGGGCCCCGTCTACTCGACAACGATTGCTGCCCTGAAGTGTGCAGCTGCGCATTGCCCGACCCCGAAGTGTCTGGCTCTGCTTACGGCCCTGCTATAGGCGGGCCCCGTCACAAAAACTGCTGCCCTGAAGTGCGCAGCTTCGCACAGCCCGACCCCGAAGTGTCTGGCTCTGCACACGGCCCTGCTATAGGCGGGCCCCATCTACATGACGATTACCGCTGCCCTGAAGTGCGCAGCTTCGCACAGCCCGACCCCGAAGTGTCTGGCTCTGCTCGCAGCCCTGCTATAGGCGGGCCCCATCTACATGACGATTACTGCTGCCCTGAAGTGTACAGCCTCGCACAGCCCGACCCCGAAGTGTCTGGCTCTGCCCACGGCCCTGCTGTAAGCGGGCTCTACCGACACATCAATAGCTGCCGCACTCAGGTGTACAGCCTCGCACCAGCCGACCCCAAAGTGTCCGGCTCTGCACGCAGCCCTGCTATAGGCGGGCCCCACCGAAGAGACGACAGCTGCCGTACTGAGATGTGCAGCCTCGCACTACCCGACTTCAAAGTGTCCGGCTCTACACGCAGCCCTGCTATAGGCGGGCCCCACCGAGGAGACAATAATTGCTGCATTGAAGTGTGCAGCTTTGCACTGCCTGACCCCGAAGTGTCCGGCTCTGCACGCAGCCCTGCTATAGGCGGGCCCCGCCGAGGAGACGATAGCTGCCGCACTCAGGTGTACAGCATCACACCATCCGGCCACAGACCCGATCCCGCAGGATTATACGCGGATCCCAGAAGCCCGCTGTCTTCTCAGGAGACGCGACATCGCCCCGGCTATTATTCCCGATGGGGGGAGCGTTTCCGGCCGCCGTGGACAACGACGAACACGTCTGGATGAAAACAAGTCCAGTTTCACTGCACGGGGGGAGTGTAACCGACGTGATCGTAATTATCATGATTCTTAGGATTCTAATTTTGCGACATTATGTTATCTTCGTAATTTATATTGTACCATTAGCTTATTATCTCGTGCCATTGTATCTTATGTAAGATTTATAATATTTGTTTCATCTCATAGTGTTATCGACGTGATGGAACCACACGGGAATTTCCATAATAGATTGACTCCGCGGGAGCCCAGTACCGTGTGGCAGACTTTCCTATCACTTCGATAACACATCCGACCCCGCGACAGCACGATACCGTGTTGCGGGTTTTTGACAATGCAACTAACCCCGTGGCAGCACAATACCGTGCACGGACCCCTTATTTACATGTCTGCCTCAGCAGCGCCCCTAGTGCAGAAAACTTGTATCACTTTGTAATGATATAAAAGCGAAAATTTCTGAAAATAAACCAGTCACACTCGGACGAGCAATCGTGACTCGTACCCAGTCACATCTTGTAACCATATAAAGTCTTTCACTTCTCCTGCCTCCCACCTGAAAGATTCCTGGACCTGCCTCAAGGATAGTCGGCCCCGTACCCCCAGAAGCATAGAAAGTGACTTGACCAGCACCCTACATGTTTACAGGCTTGTAACGACAATGGTCGCTTACAATCACGTTTGGAAGCTCATTGTCAATGAAAGCTTAAACACAACACTTCAATTAGAAAATTATAGTTCGATTTGGCAAAAGTAACATAAAGATAAACACTGTAGTAATATTATATAGCGATGCACTGTTGGCTTTGTATTATAAATGCAAACGTTGAAATGCTAATATCTGGGTGTGTAAATAAAACTTGAGTCAGTTATTTTAAGGGCGAATAAATTTAACTCGAACCCCATCTAACTACTGAAATAGTACACATGAGTCGACGTTTTGAGTTAATGTGTTAAACAAATGGTGCTAAGTAAGCTAAGTAAATGAACATACACATTTCAATGTTATTAGTAGAGGGTATGCCAAATTGCAAGCAGGTGAGTTTTTGGGATTGTTTGACCCAGTTAACGGTCTTCAATAGTAGATTTGTTTATTTTAATTCTGGGGAATGAACGCTCGAGTCAGCCGGGTGATGAAGTGCGTTCTGCGCGTCAATTGCATTAGATTCTGTGAAAAATGTATTATTTCATTTTTAAATTACCATTGGGTTAAATATATTTTTTAATTACACCGCAATTATTATAATTATTACTTATTACTTATTACTTATTACTTATTACTTATTGCTTATTACTTATTACTTATTACTTATTACTTATTACTTATTACTTATTACTTATTACTTATTACTTATTACTTATTACTTATTACTTATTACTTATTACTTATTACTTATTACTTATTACTTATTACTTATTACTTATTACTTATTACTTATTGCTTATTGCTTATTACTTATTACTTATTACTTATTACTTATTACTTATTGCTTATTACTTATTACTTATTACTGATTACTTATTACTTATTATTACTTATTACTATTATCAATTAGTATATTACTTATTACTTAATATTTAACATTTATTACTTATTATTTATTACTTATTACTTATTACTTATTACTTCTATTACTTATTACTTATTACTTATTACTTATTACTTATTACTTATTACTTATTATTACATTTCTATTTACTATTACTTATTACTTATTTATTTATTACTTCATATTACTTATTAATATTACTTATTACTTATTACTGGTTTTATTACTTATTACTTATTACTTCTATTACTTATTACTTATTACTGGTTTCATTACTTATTACTTATTATCTATTATTTATTACTTATTACTTATTATTTATTACTTATTACTTATTACTTATTACTTATTACTTATTACTTATTACTGCATTACTTTATTATTTATTACTTAACATTTGACATTACTTAACATTTATTATTACTTATTACTTATTACTTATTACTTATTACTTATTACTTATTACTTATTACTTATTACTTATTACTTATTACTTATTACTTATTACTTATTACTTATTACTTATTACTTATTACTTATTACTTATTATTTATTATTATTATATTATTATTATTACTTATCATTTATTATTATTTAATTATTATTATTACTTATCATTTATTATTGTTTTCTTATTATTATTACTTATACCCTTAGGTGATTTTTCACAAAAACGGCGCTATACAAATTATCCAATTATTATTATTATTATTATTACGTATTGTTATTTTATTATTATTACTACTTATAATTTATTATTATTTTATTTACATTATTAATTATTATTTTAGTATTATTATTATTATTGCTTATTCATTATTATTATTTTATTTTCATAAGAAGCAATCAATTTGTGGTTTGACATTGTATTAAGTAAAAGAAACACGTTGTTATAAACCACCAATATATTTTATTTTTACCAACCGGTTTCGCTTAACTCAAGCTTCATTAGGGTAAATATAATAAGAATAAGTTATTAATATTTAATAACTTATTAAATCAAGCTTCACCAGGGTAAATATAATAACAATAAGTTGTTAAATATTAATAACTTATTGTTATTATATTTACCCTTATGAAGCTTGATTTAAGCGAAAACGGTTGGAGAAAATAAAATATGTTCGTCCTGCAAGATATTTCTCGTTCGCCAAGATTTTAAAAGTCAACCTTTTGTAAACTAAGTATTAAATTACTGTTGACATTTGTACATTTGAATATTTACATTAAAAAAAAACATAATGTTGGTGATTAATGTTACCGACTTAAAAACGACAGATATTAGACACGTGGGGAACGGTTTATGATATTCCTGGAAAAATGTGTTATGGTTTGCTTCGTGATAATAAAGTGTCATTCAGTTCCAAATAATGTTCCAAACCGACAAGTTTATTGTTAGCACGCCAGGTTTTCACAAAACGACGCACGCTTGTATCAGAAACTTTGATAATTTTAATCTTCATTACCTTAATTTTCTTTAAGGGGAGAGGGACGTCGGTTTCTCGCTGTTTTATCGGTGAGGTATCAATAATCTCGCTGTCGTTAAAAGGTACGGTGTTGCTTCATTACGTGGATGATGGATTACGATCCCTGACTTCGAATCCGGAGGTCGCGGGTTTGAATACCGGCGTGCACAAGTTAATTTTAAATGATTAAATTGTGTTATTTCACAATTTATTGATTAAAAATAATATCTAGTATATTTACTGCACTTTCCAAAGTGGTACATACTATCAGTATCGCCCTGGTGAAAGACCACAATTCAGAATTGAAACGTTGCTTGAATTGGCTTTAGCCGTGTTTGAAGAACCAGATCTGAATAGCCGGGTACTTCACAACCTTCCTCTGCCCCATCTCCTTCACCTCCTCAACACCTTAAGTCTCACAACATATTCCAATTGGGGATATCATAGTGTCACTGTTTCCAGACGGTATGGAGCAGCTGTGTATGTATAAAGTGATAATTTTTTTCACACAGAAACAAGTAAATTTGTCCTTTGTAATAACACAAGAAAGTGCTATGTGTGTAATGTTTTTTTTTTAAATATATTATATGGTACATTGTTTTATAGTGCTTTCATATAAACGAAATATTGAATTCCGTAACTTTAAACTTATCTAACATTGCATTCATATGAACAGGCAATTATTCAAGAACCTTTGGAAAAGTTTTTTGCATTGGTATCTTAGATTAATCGCAGCTTTTAGCCCTATCCAAACTTAGTGCGACTAGTTTAAGAAACAACAAAAAAATTCCAATAAAACCTACAACGAAGTTGCACCCTCGTGGGCTACAAGCAAAACTCATTATAGGACTGTTAATTGGCGCATATTTGGTTTCAAATTAACGAATTTTCGAAGCAAATATATAGGGATATATAAATAATAGGAAAATAATAAACAAACAAAAAACACAGATTCAAAATATACTGATCGAATACAAAAAAAAAGTAAAAATTAATAAAAATATTTTACAAGGGATTGAAAGTATACCAATAATAATAATATTTGGTTAAAATAATAAAAATAATAATAATAATTGGATGATTTGAATGGCGCCGTTTTTGTGAAAAAAAATTTTTTTTTGACGGTTCCCGTGGTCGAGGAGTAAGGCTCTCGACTACGAATCCGTGGGTTCAAACCCCGCGAGAGCGAGTAAATTTGATTTGATTAATTTGTGTTGTTTCACAATTAATTAATTAAAAATAATATACATCATATTTGGACACATTTCAGAGTGAAAGATACTCTCAGTATTGCTCTGGTGAAAGACCACCATTGAGGATTGAAAAGTTGCTTGGAATGGATTTTAGCCAGGTTTTTCCCCACCTTCCTCTTCCCCTTTTCCACTAGCTTCAGCCTCACAATATTCCACAATTGGGGATGCCATAGTCTCACTGGCTCCAAAAAATAGAGAGCAGTTGGGACTCTTGTGCGGCATTCAGAAAAAAAATCAGAACAGAGTTAGTGCCTGTAATGAATCGTTTACCAAATAGCATTTTAAAAAAGATGATTTCAATTATTTATTTAAATATTAATTTACAAAAATAAATAACCTGCCCAAACCACACATGTAATTTCACGGTAAAGATAGTTATAAAGGTTGTACAGAAAAAAAACAACAACTTTTGATTACTGAAATGCCGGCGAAGTTGTGCTTTGTGTTTCCACTCTAAATTACACCGTGTAACTCGAATCGACGCGAACGGTAGATTTTAAATTCTTAGTTAGGAGTTGAGTTTTTTGGTAAGCATTTTCGTATATTTTTTAAGCGTTTATGTGTTATACTGTTTTAGGTTTACCAAGAATGTTTTCACCTGGGTATGCCTTAACACTTAACTGGTATACATATTTTTTAACTAGGTAAACGATGCACATGGGTTTAATTGGACCCGTTTTCAATTATGTAACTAACTCACTAACCATCACGTCGTTTCACCGCAGGGGTAGGCAGAGAGGACGGACCGCCAAACAACTCGATCTTGGCATATACTTCTTGCTTCATTCACATTCATATATCTTCTCATACATTCTCTTCTATCATTCCAACTTCTGATTCCGACTCAATTATTTGATTCACTTTTTCGTGCCATGTCTTCCTCGGGCGTCCCCGGCTTTTTCTTCCATTCACATTCGCGTCATATATTCTTCCGTAATACTTGTAGAACTTTTTTTTTTGTTATGTTATTGGCTTTCACCCATTAAGGGCGATCTCGTTCATGTATAATCAGTTAGATTTTAATTGTACAGATTGTTCTTAAAATTAGTTACTTTTAAACAAGATATAATATTTGGGCAAATAAAATCGAAGCAGATAAGTTAAATAAGTTAAACAGTGTAAATTTATGTATTTTTAATCCCCGATGACTTAAATTTTAATGCCACTTTTATAAATGTATTTTGCTAATAAATTGTTAATTTGGGGGGAGTTGAGACTTAGAAGGCAGGGAATACTGGTAGGAGATCAATTTTAAGTTTTACCAATTCATGCATAAAATTTGGAAATTGGTCATTGATAGGACATTCAAAGAAATTATGGTCCAGAGTGTCCTCTGACCCACAATCACAGTAAGGCGAGCTGACTATATGGAATCTGGCGAGATGACTAAGACAAGAAGTGTGACCTAAATAATAACATTATTAAATTTGATTTACATTAAATTTAAAAAAAAAACATGACTTTAGACTTACATTCATCATTAGCTCATTCTTCATACACACTTCGTTCATCCTAGATACGATCTTCCATAATGTTAGCAATCAGCACCGCATCATCAGCATACAACTGGCAACATACATTCAGATTACTCATTTTCGCGCCCAAGCCCACCTCTTTCAATTCTTGCATCCATGTATAAATTGAATAACCATGGTGACATTACACAGCCTCACTTAACACCTTTTGTGATGTCAAATCACTCCGTAAAATCACCGTTTGCCCTAACACATACAACGCTTTCCTCGTACAGAGACGCGATTGCCTGCATGAGATTCGTATTCACATACTTGGACAATACTTTCCATATTTTTTTTCTGTCAACTCGGTCGTATGATTTTTGTAGTGTACAAAATGTATTTTATATGATATATACTGAATGTAAGTAAGTCTAAAGTCATGGTGTTTGAAAGAGAGAGTACGAACACAGTGTGCAATATAGTTGTGAATGATGAATACTTGGAGCAGGTAGACGAGTTTGTGTATTTGGGAAGTATGTTTACGAGAGATGGAAAGACTGATACGGTTATTGAAAGAAGGGTGAATGCAGGAAACTCCATTAACGGAGGACTGAACGCGGTTAGCGTAAACAAAAAGTTGTCCAAGGAAGCGAAGCTAGCAGTCCACAATGGAGTGCTGATACCAACCTTGATGTATGGCAGTGAGGCATGGAACTGGCAGAGGAAGGATGAAAGTAGACTGAATGCTGTAGAAATGAGATCTCTGAGACAAATGTGTGGTAAAACCATATATGATCGTGTGAAAAGTGTTGAGATTCGTAAAGAATGCAAGGCTGATGTAAGCGTAGTGAGCAAGATTAAGAAAGGGACGCTCAGATGGTTTGGGCATGTAGAGCGAATGAATGAAGAAAGGAGTGTAAGGAGAATATATGACGCGAATGTGAATGGAAGAAGAAGCCGGGGACGTCCAAGGTAGACGTGGCGCGATCAAGTGAATCAAATACTTGAGTCGGGCCATGTCAGAAGTCGGAATAACAGAAGAGAATGTATGAGACCTTGTATGAAAGTGAATGAAGCAAGAAGTGTATGCCAAGATCGAGTTGTTTGGCGGTCCGTCCTCTCTGCCTACCCCTGCGGGGAAACGGCGTGATGGTTAGTTAGTTACATATGATTTTTTCAAAAGTTTGGTATTCACTTTGTGGCGTCATTATTAATAAATGAATTAAAAATTACTTGTAATCACCACTTTATTAATATACACATATCAATGATACATAATATATATCTACATACTTATTTTTTAGTATTATATATACTCCTGATGAGGAAAGCATCGCTTTCGAAATATGGTAAATAAATAAAAGTAATATTTTTCAGAAGTCCCATTTAAAATTACTGTTTTTATTTTTTTTTTTTTATAAGATATTTTTTGTTATCAAGGCTAAAAAAAATACATATATTTACAACAACTTTATTTAAGTTTACTGGCTATCCCGAAAGTATTCTGTCATATTGAAGTAAAGTAAAAAAAAAATGTATGTTTGAAGCAGGTTGGTACTTCGATGATTATTTTATGTTTGCTTTTTTTGTGTTTCCAATGTTAAAAATCATACTGTTTTTGACAAACATTATTTAAGTTTACTGGCAATCTCAGTAATATTGTTATATGTAAAAAAAAAGTTTCGCTAAGAGCAAGTGTTCAAAATTTCCCTAGATTTTGTGGCGATTTCTGCTTTCCCAAAATGTTTTTTTTCTCCCTTAGTTCTAGGGAAATTTCCTTCACTACTGAGGAGTACTAACTTTTTTATATTGAAATAACGAACGACTGCTGACTTACGATCGATCAAAGGATGTCCTGGTCTATTTTGACCCACGTTTACCAGTAAAGTGTTGAGAACTTTTAATCACGATTTCAGTACCAGTCTGCAGGCAACTGCCCTTTTTAAAGAGAGAAAATTTATTTCAAAAGCCGTGGTGCAGAAAAACATGCATTAGGTACGTTTTATTATCGTCTGAAACATTTTTTAACGTTTTTCTATGTAAATTGCATTACACCGAGATGTTTGAACATTATGAAATATGAAAGCTTTATTGAGCTGGAAAAAATAGCTTCTTCAGACCTTATTTCATATTGAAGAGAATATTTAATATTTTGTTAGAGAAAATTCTAATATTTTGGAAGATAGACAAAATAGAGTAGAAATATTGAAGTTTTGACAGCATTTTTCCATGAAATAAACGCATAAGGATGTCGAAAAGACTCTAGTTCGACCATTGAGTTCAGAGTAGCTTGAAGGATGCAAAATGAGATTAAATAAAAACATTATTGAAATATAATAGACCATTTGCCAAGTAGGTACCTACCAAGATCCAGATATTATCTGAAATCTGCGGTTTCGCAGTGAATATGAACTTAAACGGAAAATAGAATTTCAGGAAAAAGACAAAACTGATTTCACTTTAGTTTATGTTTATATTAACAATGTTTATTAAACATAATATATATCAAGAAACGAGATAAAACAGATATTGTATATTATGTGTAAATAACAATGATTCATTAATATAAACAAAGTTTTGTCTTTCCCCCGAAATTCTATTATCCGTTTTATAATATCTGGATAAAAGGCTACAGAAAAAGAACAGCAATAAAACATGAATGTAGCAATGACAAAAACATACATTTGAGAAAACACTCGAGTCCGTGTAAGAAAAATTAAATGATATTATGAAAAAAATCATTTAGACTGGAGCCATAAATTTTGAGGTCATGGCTTGAGTTAATAAGTCTCGACAATCTGGACAGTAGAGAAAGTTTTGATTGAGGATTTCTCACGAAAGTCGTCTAAAAATTACTAAACATAACCTCATTTTTGTTAATTCTTAATAACCTTAGTACATACGAGTATCTACTTAAATTATTTTTTTGCATTAATTTGAACCATTTTACAGTCTACGTAAAAATACTACAATTGTAATAATTTATCGATCACTATATATTTATTTAATACTTTTAATAGTTGAGGTGCTATTTTACGGCAATATTGTTGTAATATAAAGTTAGCCAAGTACTATTTCAGAATTATTTTCTAGTTTTAACAGGAATACAAAACAGTACTTTTTTCATGTTCGTATAGGTACATCGCAATTTCTTCTCTCTTTGTTTAACATCTGCTTTATCTAATTTATTTAAATAACCTTCATTTTTGGCATGAAGCATCCACTTTTCTCCACAATATTTTATCCACGGTGTTGGCTCTTCGTTACATGCATTGTGCATTTTCCCAGCATTATTTTCTGAATATTCCATACACCCACATCATAACCGTAAGTACTCGCAGGTATACAAAATATACTAGTAAATATCTTCGTTGGCTTGTGGAAGTTTCGGTGAATATCGTGGTAAAATTCTTTTATTTCTAAAGTACATCAGGCATCGCTAAATTTACAAATACAGTACATATTCATCCAAGTTTCACGCGTTCCAATCTTCAATTAAACCAGGTCCTAGGTAAACAAAGCACTAAGTAAAAATAAAAATTATGCTTCATCGCTATCATATTACAAGATGAGTTATTATTTTTCTGGCAATATATATATATGACCGACAAATACAACGTTAAAAACTATCAATTTTACCCTTCCAAAAAATACACATATCAAACATTACACACAAGTCTAACATTGACACATCAGAACAGGAGCTTCCAGCGATGGGTCAGCGAAATATAGTAACATGAAATAATCATTTAGTATGAACGCTAGTCTTACACTATAATATGAACACCACAAAATTACTAATTTTAATTACTAAAATTACTAACACAAAAAATAATTTGAAAAATTGAAATTATTAATTTTTAGTGGCATACTTAAAAATAAATCAAATACTGACGGCAGTTCTTCCCAACTCTACTGATCAACTGTTGAGTCAAAGCATTGCCTCAACACTTTTCAAATGCACAAATACGGTCATTAATTTAGGATATCGATATTTCTGGATTAAGTTCCTCTCAACTGAAAAGTAGTTATAAAAAGTGTAAGCGTAGTGAGCGTCAGTGAAATTTCAAATCCATTATTGGTTAGCGATGTATTTATCGTGATTCAAATAATGAATGACAAAGATTTTTTCCGTTTTCGAATGTCAAAACATGTTTTATGTATGTTTAAAAAAAACTGAAAAGAAACCAACTTATTTGACTAATTATAAGCTACGTATTGTCCTGTTTTACATGAAAGAGAAACGTCAGAAGTCAAATTTACGTCTATGAAAGTGGGCGGGCAATATTTTATAGTATACGAAAGTGGACGGGCACCTCCATAGATAGTTTAGGATAAAAAATGTTTAGAAACTGGCAAACAGAGCGAGTGCTTAACGAAACACTTGCCTTATCACTATGTAAAATGTACTATTCATTTGCACAATACCATTACACATCTCAAGGAATATAAATTTTCAATAAACTACCTAAAGATATTATAAAAATAAAAGATACTAACGAACTCTCAAATGCAATGAAAAAATACTTCAAAACAAACTTAAAAGAATCCGACCAGGTAAACTAAAAACAACACACACACACAATCACACGCATATACCCCTATAAGATTGCACCGTTATGCTATACGATAAATTTTCTTCGCTACATTATACTTACATATATTATCTAATCTTTCACTTTCTTATAACATTATTATGTTTACATGTAATCGCAACATATATACTCGTATATATATACTCCGCTTCTCTCCATAAGCATTGCATGAAATAGAACTATAGTATTCTAAATTGAATTAAAATGTATTCAATTTCAATCATAAAAAAAATTGTATTAAAAAAATAACACATTTTTTAGATATTTGTGGTTGATGTTACAATCTACAAAAAAAATAATAGCAATGCATTAAAGAATTCCAGTAACCTTTTTAAATAATATTCACCTTCTTACTTAAATCCAAATTTTTTTATGGGGTTTAAACGATAAAAAATAAATTTCCACGTTTAAATGTTTCAAAGCCCGCCAAAACAAAAAGTCTGGGGTTACGCGTGACGTCATACGTACTTAGGCTTTGAGAGTTAACACAGATCAGTAAGAAATCAACGTGTACAAAAATAAATAATGAGCAAGGATTAAATAAAAACAAGAATACCCTTGAAATAATTTGTGTACCACACTGATGACCCGTGGTGACCATTGCCCGCGTACTTAATGCACGTGGCCAACCGACCCGTGCGGGAGAGATCTATGTTCCGAGTAATCACAGGGCGTTTAAGCCTCTGTTGTTTGAATCGTTTTTAAATGAAGATTTATTAAATGTACATATTAACTAACTAACTAACTATCACGCCGTTTCCCCTTAGGAGTAGGCATAGAGGTCGGACCGTCCAAACAAATCAATCTAGGCATGCACTTCTTGCTTCATTCACATTCATACATTGTCTCATACAATCTCTTCTGTTATTCCGACTTTTGACATGGCCCGACTCAAGTATTTGATTCACTTGATCGTGCCATGTCTTCCTCGTGCGTCCTCGGCTTCTTCTTTCATTTACATTCGCGTCATATATTCTCCGAACACTCCTTTCTTTGTTCATTCGCTCTAAATGCCGCAACCATTACCCAACACCTTTCATACGATCATACATAGTTTTACCACACATTCGCCTCAGAGATCTCGATTCGACTATTACTAAATTTACTACTATTACATATCTAAATTTACGAATAATTATAATAATTGAACATATATATGCAGAATCAGCGCTTCTGTTGATCCGTATGAATATGATATATATTTTTAAGCAATAAAATTTTTTAATTGATGAGAATTACTTTGTGTACACCTCTGTTTAATTTTTTTTCTACCAAAATCAACGAAAAATTCATCAATAATTACGCTTTAAGTTTTTTTGGCCGCTTCTTATGAATTACAAACAATTTTCACAGGTTGAAGATTTGTGTTGGAAATAAACCGTTAATTGCCCACATACGTAAATAAACTCAGAATGTCTTTGATACTAGTTACACTTTCGCACATCTTGTTATCACTTTTTCTAGCAAATTTCCAATTTTTATATAAACAGTTCGCGGTCAGTGTAAATAATACATATTCGTAAACATTTTGATTAGAAACAGACCCACAATAAAAAAAATTCATACATTTTTCAACTGGTTTTGGCCGTCGCTCAAATTTAGTTTTACAATATTTCCGATCCAAATAGCATTTGTTAAAATATTTGAGGTCATCGAAAAAAACGTTTTAAAGATAAACTGGTAAAAGTGAATTATGAGCGAATCGGTGTACCCGAAATAACAAAAACTTTCCTGACTTTCTTTAATTTATCAAACTTTTCGGATTTTATTTTGTCGACAAACATATTGTTTTACCTATTTGGCTCCTAGGAGTGTAAACTTCTTATTTATTTATTTATTTACGGTCACTAAGCATTTGCAAATACTGTATTTTTTAATATTTTTTTTTATAACAAGCAATCACTTTGTTGTTTGATATCATATTAAATAAAACAAACATTTTGTTATATACCACAAATTAATTGTATTTCTCCGCTTGATCTAAGCGAAACCGGTTAATGGAAAAATACAATAAATTCGTGGTAAAAATACAATAATTTCAAAAAAATCATTTATTTTATTTAACTATTAAAAACGATTTCACATATATCGTCTGTCCGATAACGATAAGCGATCTGAATTACCGAAACCGGTTGATAATGAACTTAAAATAGATTAGTGGTATTCTATTTAATGAATAAGTAAAACCGCAAAGTAATTGCTTTCTACCAAAAAATTGATTTAAAATTTTTAAAATTAATACTTAATCAAACCGTTTGATAATCCCTTCGGAAGGTGAAACAGCTATCATGCTTAATAATAATTACCGAACAGAACTTTTTTTATCAATAAACCGTTTTTTTTTAAATTGAATAAAAATATTAATGTGTTTCGGACAAACTTATTGAAGCTTATAAATCTCATTGTAATATTTTTTAATTATTTAATATAAATTATTAATTGATAAACTAAAGTTTTTCAGACAAGATTTTTGTGCATAGCGCAAAGGATAACAATTATTTTTATAAACAATAATTATTAGCCTGAAACACTCATCCAAATTGAAAAAACCTTCCGAGAAAAGATAAATGTCGCCGACAGGACTCGAACCTGCACCCTTCTGATTGCCGGTCAGATGCTCTACCGTTGAGATACCGTTGGCAATCAGAAGGGTGCAGGTTCGAGTCCTGTCGGCGACATTTATCTTTTCTCGGAAGGTTTTTTTCAATTTGGATGAGTGTTTCAGGCTAATAATTATTGTTTATAAAAATAATTATTTAATATAATATTAACAAATCATCTATTCTGAAACACAAATAAATTCGGGTTCGAATCTTGTAGTCATAAAAGCGTAAAAGCCAAAATATTTGGGAATTAATTAAGACTTTGTAAGAAATCGAAGTATAATACTGATAAAAATAACGGGACGGATTAGAAAAGCTGTAGATTACGGTGATTAAGTGGTTTAAAGCATAGGGTCCCAGATAGACAATGAGGTTCTGGGATCAGCTGCCACAGTTATCTTTTTCTTATTTGTGTCTTTTGGGTTTCTTGTTTCATTCTAAGAGTTGTTAATATTTTCTTCAATGAATAATAATAGTTATTGGAATTTCTTCAATCGGTTGGTTTTCTCACTTTGTGGCGTCATTATTAATAAATTAATCAAATAATATATATTGTATTCACCACTTTATTAATATAAAGATATCTACGTGTTCAGGAAGCGATGATTTCTTCATCAGGAGTAATACAAAAAAAATCTATTATTTAATTCTTTTATTAATTATATTTATTATTTAAATTTTAAAACTTTAAATACAAAAGACGTTCTTCAAATTAATCTTGAACACAATAGATAGATAAGGTTGTAGAAAAGGGGGACAAATAATTTCGGTCACTTAGAATAAAAGAGCTGTACCGTTTATACATATGTAATACTATGTTTTCAAATAAGATAACGTAGTAGTTTTTTTTTGTCTAGTACAGTACATTGATTCGCACTTTTATCATGTAACGTCTGAAACACGTAAATATTTGCACAGTACTGAGGCGACGACCTTAGCGCAGAACAAAGGCCATCGCTCACATCATAACTTGGAGTGTGTCAATGTTACCCAAACGTCACCAAGTAATGGATTACTAACCTCGTATCGGATTTCACATCAAAATCATGTAAAATAGACATAACACTTTTTAGGGACAGCCGAAGGGTTTAGCAAAACATCCGAAGGTGATTGCTAACAGTTAGTTAGACACTGTTTTCATTATATTAGTTATCTAAATAATTATGATGAACTAGATAAGATGAAATTTAATGGGTAGAATTCTATCTTGGAACGCACTTCTTGCTTCATTGTATTGGCCGAGTGGTCGAAAGCGTCGAGTTCCCACACACGTATCGTAGGTTCATTCCCCGCTGGATCAATCTAAGGAGAATCTGCGCTTTGGATATAAGGCAACTTTACGCTAAAAACAACACTAGTATATCTCCTCAAGCACAGAACTCTCTTTGACAATTTCCAAACTGCTTGCGATACTAAAAGTCATAATCTCTTACTTATTCCTTTCGCTAAAACAACATTTGGCCAAAGAAATTTTACGTACTTTATAACAAAACTAAACAATTTACTTCCATTGGCCATTAGACTGAACACAATTTACGATATACTCGTATATAAATTTGACACCAAAATTTGGATCACTAGCCAAGACTATTAAAATTCTAATAATAATAAATTAATATACTTATATGAAAATATGATTACATAAAAAAGGAAAATATTTAAAAAAAAAAAAAATTTTGGGGCTTTATTTTTAATTACATACGGTAAATTTGTGTTCCAACGTAAACAGGTTGTTTTTAAATTAAATTTAATTCCATCAAAATGCTTATTTTAATGCTTTTTTAAATTATTTTATTATGTAGGAGTATATCCTAATATTTTCATAGTAAGCGGGGTAAAACTTTTTTTTTTTGCAATCGCCATTAGCCCCCAAATAACAAAAGTTGCCTGTGAAATAGCAAAAATTAGATATGCTTAATGTCATTTATTAGGTGAATATATTTCTTTTAATACGATACTAATCCGTATTAGATATTTTATACATATTTTGATGAAAAAAAGATCATTCGGTTTAGATGAATATTTTGGCCTCATATCCAAAATTAAGTTGTGTATGAAACAGGCCGCTCAGCCATTCCTTTTAACTCCACACAGGAGGCCCCGAGGAAGATAATTTCCTTCAGGGCTAATGGCATCTTTGTTGATGCTGTGTTGAGGGTATTTTCAGGGAACAGAAGGAGAGAAAGCTCTGGGATGGAAAAGGTATGAGGGGTGAGTAGGAATCTGGGGACGTATGCATCCATCTCTCCCATTGCGGTGCAAGGCGAAGATTGGTCGAAAGAGCCCTGCTGGTGAAGCCAAAGAGTGTCTCTCAATCGGCCTTTCTCGATCCAACCCAGTTGGTAGGCAGATGCATTCACCGCCAATCCCTGGAAAAACCTTACCCCATGAGCCCAGGCACCCCTGCTAAGTCACCAAGCGTAGCGAACCACTTGGGGTGACCTACGTCAGAGGTGTTGGTTATCCAATGAATTAATCACGGTGCGGTGGTACCTATACACGCCTCCCAAATTGAATAATTGTCCAATTAACTTCAATACGATTTTATTTGATTTAATAATTGAAAATATTATAATTGTTTTTTTTTGAGATTTTAATGAAATTTTCATTATTGTAGACAAAATTTTTGATCCCAAATGATGGCTTTCAATCCTTGCATTACAGTCCAGTTATGCGCAACCTTTTTAGTTTGAGGGCCAATATAACCATTTTTGATTTGTTCGCGGGCCGCAGGGGATAGGATACATACAACTTGAACTTGACGTGGTTAACTTTGCCGTCGGTTCTGCCAGTAACCAATTGTAAATTCGGTCATTTTAAGAATACGTAAGAAAGCTTGTTATTTTTAGCGGATTTTTTTATTATTATTAAAGTATAAAGCCCGTTTGCAGATTAACCTTTTTGCAAAAGTAACAAAAACTGTTGAATATGTTTTTCGTAAGCTTTGTGATATTTTGCTTAGTCGAGTGGGCGGTATAAAAGGGCGCGCGGGCGTCGGGTTGTGCATTACTGCATTTCGCTTTAATAGAAAAATAATGCTTTACTGAAAATTTTACAAATGCACATCTTCTCCACGTCATCTGTATTCTTCAACATGTCGCATGCATGTCAAATTGGGCTTAGAGTATTGCATGATGTTTTTTTATTTATTTTTTATTTATTTAACTTAAAATAGTACTTAAAACACATGTACATTGGTTACATGTATTCTAAGATGAACATAATATCCACATACAATTAAGAACCTCGTCACTGCCTTCTCAAATTCCAAAACATTTTCCTCTTATTTTATATTGGCCGGTATTTCTTGGAAGATCTTCATGGCTCTATATATATATATATATTTTTTTTTATATGGATACCGCACAAGAGTCCCAACTGCTCCCAACCATCTGGAGCCAGTGAGACTATGACATCCCCAATTGGGGAATGTTGTGAGGCTGAATGTATTGGGGAAAGGAAGGGTAAGGGAAGTGGAAGGTGGGTAAATACCTGGCTATTCAGATCTGGTCACCAAACACGGCTAAAAGCCATTTCAAGCAACGTTTCAATTCTGAATGGTGGTCTTTCACCGGGGCGATACTGAAGGATCTTCCACTCTGGAAAGTGCGCAAATATAGTATATATTATTTTTAAATGAATTAATTGTGAAACAGCACAAATCAATTAAATAAAAAGTAAAGTCGAGAGCCTTACCCCTCGACCATGGAGGACGTTAAATATATAGTAATGAATTTTGCGATTTTGTTTTCTTTCGAAAGGTAAGTCTTATTTCATTTCTTCTTCTTGTAGAGTGGTTATGTCTGTGTTGATGTTTATTAATTTTTCTCAAGAATTCAGAATGATGTTGGCCGTTAAACACTTTAAAGAGAAAAACTATTACAGTTAAGAACATAATATGTGTAAAAGACGGTGTGTTTAATTACCTTATCATTTGTTTTGTCTTAAAATTATTCACGTGGCTTTGTTTTGCAAAGTTAGTTTTCTAAAATCCTCCTCTTTTGACAAGAACAAAATACTGCTACAATAAATAATATCAGGAACAATGATGGCATTCTGCACTGATATATTTTCTTATCTTTGCGACTTTTTGGCGATTTTCTTTATAACACATATATTGTATTTAGAGATAGTCACTCTAGAATCTAAAAAAAACACCCAAATATTTCATTTCGGATACTTTCTTCAAAATTTCTATATCCATCATTATCAAAGGTGTATCTGATACTTTCTTATTTTCAACATTCATAAATTTGGTTTTGCTCGAATTTAACTTCAATTTATTATTTTTAAGCGAAGGAACTGAATTATCAAAGTCTTAGTTAAGTTGATTCACAATTATCAAATAATTAAATCCTGATATATATAGTCATTCATGTATATTAAGAAGAGTACTGGTCATAGAACCGGCCCTTGTGGCACTCCCGATTTAATGGGTAGCGGATCCGACACTATTTCCATATCAATATGTATATATCCAAGAATCTCTACTTAGGACATCAGATATAACACAACTTAGGCGGATGATTTGTTTTCAGAATAATGGCCCGAATGTGGTTCCACAGAATAATCCGACAAAAGCATCATTCGTGAAAATAAAGTATAATGTTGTCGAGTAATTGCAATGCTTGGAGCCGAGATTGGTGTGCTCATATCTCAGGCCCTGTGGCACCGATTCGACTCATTATTTAGGTTTTGTGATTTCTTAAAAAAATTACGCAAATCAATATTTGTAAAAAAAAAAAACTAATTAAATTGAATAAATACAATGCTTCGGATTGAGATTCGTTTGCTCCGGCCCCGTGGCACCGATTCAACTCTTTTTTTTTTTTGGTTTTGTTTTCAAAATGGATGACCTGAATATGGTTCCGTAAAATAATCCGACAAAGGTAATGTTCGTGAAAAAAATTATGAATTTTATTAAGTAAGGCTGGGGCCGAGATTGGATTGCTCAAATCTCCGCATTCAGGCACCGATTCGACAATTTTTTTCATTCCACCCGCGCAAGGAATATCAGTATATTTATACCCATTAAATTGTCGGTATTGCAGACGACGAGATTATAGATTGAATAATGCTTTTGTGGTGGTAATATTGTCAGTAATAAATAAATTTATATGTATATTTTTCAATTCGATCGAGGGTTCGATTGTCGGCGGTGGCAATAATTTACTTTTTATTTTAAATTGAACACAAAAAAATATTTTTAATTGAATTTTTAAGATATGTATTTTTTTTAAATGTCATAATGTTCCATGATTTTAACGGATCTGAGCCACTGTAAAATAAAAATGAACGCATTTAAACTTCTTTTTTTTCGTTAGGTGAGTGGTTTGTCGTTTATCTAGATTTGAATATAATCTTTTTTATTATTTGGTAACATCAGTTCCAATTTTGACACAAATGAATTAATGTGGTTTATTATGAAAATTTCCAATATTTCGTTACTGTTATACTCAAGCTAATTTCCACATGAAAGTATTCGGCAAAATTTTCTGTACACAAACCTATTGATTTAAAAAATATATATATTAATATTTTTCCCCTCCACAATACTTCTAGATTTGCTTACAGATCAACTTCATCCATATTCCATAGTACAACGATTGAATTGAAAAAGTTCCTCGAAACACTTACAAATTTTATTACGAGTGAATCACGTATGCCTGCAAGGCACCCGGAACCAAAAATAGCTTGCCGTGTCAAAAAGTTTTCCGCAAATTTCTTCAACTATTTCCCGAGATCTACACTTAAAGTTCGCCCTTCTTTCCTACATTTTATGTTCACGGCTGTAATAATAGACCTAAGGATTTTCCTAGATTGAATTCCACAGAACGAATTTCACGTTCGATTCAATTCTGAAAATCCAAATATGTAACAAAACGTGCAGATTTGTGGCATTTTTGGTTTAGAAAAGAATTTTTTTTTTTGCAAATTTGAATTTATAATGATTGTTACTTTGTAAATAGTACGCAACTCCTGAGCCTGTATAATCTCCAAGTGCACCCACTGTTGAATATTGCAGCCAACTCTGATCTGGAGCTCAGAAATACCTTAAAAAAATCCTCGACTTTATGCAATATCAGGACATTGCAACGGATGATGTTCTGAAGAAATCATTAATCCCCTCGGCACAGGTAATAAGCCAAACGCGTGCCTAACATTTGTACACAGTTGACATATGTCACATGAGAAATTCTTGAGGTTAACAATTCGGCTGTGGAACGATTTACCAGCCTCTCTGTTTCTTCCCTCCTACAACATGGGCATCTTCAAGACCCATATTCACTCATTCCTCTCCCCAAAAAGACCCTCTACACAGCATTATTTTCCTCAGGACCTCCGGCAATGTACAATAAGGTTTGATTGCAAACCTCTTAATTATCAATTTTGTGAAAGTGTATGCTGTTTTGAACTGCTCCAAAGCCTGTATGAGAAGTGAATGGGTTTACAACGAACTTATGGAATTAGCCCAAAACAGGTTCGTCTGGAGACGCCTTATCGAAGCGATGAGTTCTCGAAAAAAGTACGATAAGAAAATGATAATAAATTAAATGTTATTTAAATAATAACAATTATTCTGAATTTGCAAATCATATTTTAGAAAAAAATAATTCTTTTGATATAAAGGTTTACAAATTTTACTTTAAAATACAACCGGTTTACAATAGACAAATTTGAAATTTTTAAAATCAGAAGAGGCGTTAATGGTGAATTAAATTTAATTAATTATATTTTTTTTATGGCTATCTCTTGAAATTATTTTCATATTAATATGAATAATAAAAAATAAAAAATTCAATTTCTCATAAAATTAGTTATTGAATGTTTTATAATATTCTTTAACCAATTTTTGTTCATGTTTATAAGTTGTCTATTCTTACATTATTGTGTTCTATGTTTCCTCCATGCTACAACATGGGTCTCTTCAAGACCCAAGGACACTCCTTCCTATCCTCTAAAAGACCCTCCACACAACATCTCCAAATATAGGCCTTGAGGGAAATTATTTCCTTCAGGGTCTCCTGTGTGAATTTACTGTAAAAAAAATTGTTTATACTAGACATTATTATTTTTTAGTATTCTATATATTCCTGATGAAGAAAGCATCGCTTTTGGAACATGTAGATATACTCGTATGTATATTAATGACGTCGTCAATACAAAATTTTAATTAATTGATAAACTAAAGTTTTTAAGACAAGATTTTTGTGCATAGCGCAAAGGGTAACAATTATTTTTATAAACAATAATTATTAGCCTGAAACACTCATCCAAATTGAAAAAACCTTCCGAGAAAAGATAAATGTCGCCGACGTAGCTTAACGGTAGAGCATTTGACCGGATATCAGAAGGGTGCAGGTTCGAGTCCTGTCGGCGACATTTATCTTTTCTCGGAAGGTTTTTTCAATTTGGATGAGTGTTTCAGGCTAATAATTATTGTTTATGAAAATAATTGTTACAAAATTTTAAATTCATTTATTAATAAAAATAAGGTTTTTATTCCACGACGTGGGGAGAATGGTACAATGCCATATTGTGCATATGTTAGATTTACAAAAATACATTTTATTTATTTATAAAATACATGATATTTAACGAAGACATTTACACGGATTAGATACATTAGATCACCATACTAGGCGGCTGCCTGTTTCATGGTGACCAATGGAGTGTAGTTACTTTGTATGAAGTCTAGTGTAAACATATGGATTTATTATTTTAACATGCTGACAATTGGAAAAATTATAAAAGAAATTAGAAGGTATAAAGGAGAAAAAGACATGCGTAAAGATTACATCATAAAAATATACATTACAACTATTTTTTTATATATGTGCAAGCATGCACACATGTGCACATACACACGCAAACACATACGCACATATATACTCATATATGTAGGTAATTTATTTAATATACTTTATTTTTATAAGTTTCTTGAAGGACTTGCGCTTCAATTCTACAGTAACAATTTATTTTAAATAAAAAATGTTTTTGTTTTAAGCCACTTTATTTTTATACATATTTCTGCATTCGACCGGTTTCGGTTGGACTCAACCTTCTTCAGGAATGTACACATATAAATTTAAATTAAAATACAGAGATATCATAATATAGACAGAGAAAGTGAGGAAAAGAGACAGCACGATAGGGTGGAACAGGACAGAGCATCACAGAGGGGGGGGGTAGTACGGTAGATAGAGAGGTAGGGGGAGGGGATACTAACCATAATTTTGATAAAAGTACAGGAGTACAATTAAGACATAAAAATAGTATAGGCTTGCGCCTTAATAACTTAGAAGCATTAGAAATATCAAAATCAAATAAAAATAATATATGCCAAATTTTAAATAAACAATTAGATTTAACCCAAAGTCCGATTTTAAGGATGTTCCCTTTCTTCCCCTCCCCTCCCCCTACCTCTCTATCTACCGCACTACCCCCCCCCCCTCTGTGATGCTCTGAACTGTTCTACCCTATCGTGCTGTCTCTTTTCCTCACTTTCTCTGTCTCCATTATGATATATCTGTATTTTACTTTTAGTTTATATGTGTACATTCCCGAAGAAGGTTGAGTCCAACCGAAACCGGTCGAATGCATAAATATGTATAAAAATAATGTGGCTTAAAACAAAAACATTTTTTATTTAAATTATAATGTCAAGCCACAAAGTGATTGCTTCCTTCGGTAAAATAACAATTTATTCTATTTCATATTCCGTTTGTATTGTGTTCCGAGTGTACTCGCCAAAAAACAACACATTTCAATATTTAAAAGCATTACGTGCTAAAAGTTTTTTTTTCTAGAATATTTAAATTCGCGCCATCTGCGAGCGTGTGTTACGTTTCGTTTAGCCTTAATAGCTAATGCCGGTAGTTTCACAGCTTGTTTGAAAGTTTTTCTAACAGAAAAAAAATATATATATGCAGTAGGTAGGCTTGAAATGAAAGTAGGCACGTATATCAGAGCTGGATCATACGAATTGTGTATTTTTGTCGCCATCAAACATTCTTCCGTGTTTTTTATTTTATATGTTTTGTGCAGCTGAAGCCTTAGATTATATAACTGTGGGACTGTGGTGAAAGCATGAAATTGAAATCGATGAATTTGATCATAAGATGAACTGATAAATAATATTTGAAACCTTGTCATGAAAATTTTAAGGAGGACATCCCTTACATTTAAAAGTAACGGCAACGCTGCCTGTTTCATACATAACTTAATTTTGGATTTGAGGCAAAAATACCCATCCAAACTGAACGATTTATATTTTTTAAATTAAAGGTTTTCTAAATATCTAGTACGGATGAAAAGTATTTTATTTATTTTTGTTTTAAATTATGATATAGGGCATGAAAAACTAAATTTTCATAATTTTAGAGGCAACTCAGAAAATTATTTGCGGGTTTAATGATTTTTTTTTACGTAAATAAAAAAAATTAATAAAAAATATTTATAAAAAAAACTTTTCGGATCGATATTCGAAAGTATATACGGCAAATTTGTGGTCCAACGGAAATTGTTGGGTTTTAATTTATTACTTAATATTTTTTTTAAACTTCTGTTTTTCATTTCACTATATTTTCAAATTAGATGGGTTAAAACCTTTTTCTTTTACATCACCGTTAGCCCTGAAATAATTGTTAATGTGCCTCTTAAATCAAGAAAAATCAATTTCTTTAATGGCCTGTATTTCATAATGTAAAACAAAAATAAATAAATTATTTATAATCCGTACTAGACATTTACTATACTTTTTGATGAAAACAAAGATCATTAGGTTTAGGTGAGTATCTTGGACTCAAATCCAAAATTAAGTTCTGTATGAAATAGGGAGAGTGGAAGATACTCTCAGTATCGCCCTGGTGAAAGACCACCATTCAGAAGTGAAACGTTGCTTGAAATGGCTTTTAGCCGTGTTTGGTTACCAGATCTGAATAGCCAGGTATTTTCCCTCCTTCCTCTTTCCCTTCTCCTTCACCACCCTAATACCTTCAGCCTCACAACATCCCCTAATTGGGGATGCCATAGTCTCACTGGCTCTAGACGGTTGGGAGCAGTTGGAACTCTTGTGAGATATTCATATAAAAAAGGCCGCGCAGCCGTCGATCTTAACATGAAATTATAACATTATAATATTTGATGGTGTGGAAACGACACAATAAAGCTCTTTAACTGTCGTATTTCAGATTTGATTTATATTAATTAATACAAAGTATACCTGTGGCACATTCCAGAGTGGTACAACCAAGAGCGGGTTATTACAAGGCGGTTCTACCACTGTAGCGGGGATATCAGAAAACTGATTTTTACGACATACTGCACTGCCCTTTACACATGTGATCTGTAGATGCAATACTTAGCAGCGCAACGGGACAAGCTGAGGGTGTGCTATGACAACGCATACGTGCAACTTCTGCAACTTCCAAGGTTCTACAGTGCCTCTACGATGTTCACTCAAGGAAGGGTCCACTCATTCCCCGCCTTACTTTGCCATCGACTAGCAGGACATGAAAGTCAGCCAACCCTACTGAGCAACAAATTATTGAGCCAAAAATGTTGCCTCAACACTGTTCAAATGCACAAATACGCTCTTCCTTACGAAACTATCATTCAAATTTACGATCAATTTAAGATATTGATTTTTGTGGATTAAGCTCCTCGCAACAGACGAGTAGTTATAAAAAAAGTGTCAACAGGGTGAAAAAAACTCACCAAAATATCAAATTCCAATGTTGGTTTGCGATCTATTTTCCGCGATCCAAATATTGAATGACAAAGATTTATTTCCGTTTTCAAATGTCAAATTAAATTAAACTGAAGAGAACCTAACTTATTTTACTTATTATAATCTACGTTTTGTCTTGTTTTGCACGGAGGAGAAACGTCACATGTCAAATGTATTAAACGAACAATGTGCTTTTGCGGAAATAGCCACCTTGGTGTTGTTATTTAAAACCTTTTAAACGAGCGTGCTTTTTTACGTTCACCAAACTGTATCCAGAAATTATTAATTATTTCATGATATTTTAAGACAATTTTATATTTAACCTTTTTTAATTATTTAACCATTTGCAAGGAAGACAATTTTATGTAAAATGCGATTATTTATAGTTCTGAAATTTTACGTATCGAAAAACCAAGTATTAAATATTAGGTAAATAAATGAAAACAAAAACAAATTCGCAGATCAAAAATATGAATAAAAAATAATTATGATGTTCTGCACTGTTATGAATATTTTTTTTTTTACTTTTTTTAACAAAATTTCAAAGATATAGATAGCAGCTTTTAAATACTGTAATTCTACTTTATTAAATGTCTACATTTTATTGCCGATCAATATGTGGAGTTAATATTTAAAAAAAAAAACAACCGCATTTGTTTCCTACAGGAGCATATTATGCAATATTATTGCGTACAAGGTTAAAAAATGAAGATATTTTCACACAAAATTTCAGCAAGATCGTGTCAAAACAACCTTTATTAAAATAAGTAATCAATCCTCTACGGGGTTTTTCAGCATTTTCCGAAAGCGAGATGATGAAAAGCTGGCGACATAATGAAAACGTGATCGCCATATAAATTCTCAACTTCAAGCGGTGGAAATATGTTCAACTTGATAAACCGCCTCAAACTATTTAACTGCGGAATTTCTCGGGCTTTGCAGATCGGCGGGAAATTCAATTGCACTCCGATGGACAAATTGAATAGTGTGAATTGAAAAGAAAAATAACCGAATAACTTTGAATTTATTTTATCACGCAATGACACCAAACTAAAAACACAAATATGTTGCTTCATAGACAGAACTAGTCTCTTCCCACCATACTCTTAGCAACAGTCAAGTTAGTTCACCCTGAACTAACCTCCTCCCTCCAGTCACACTACCACATTAACATATAATGTATATTATTTTCCACACTTTTGAAATAATATTTAAACATATTCTTGCTAGCATAGTGTTGTAATGTATCACAGAATTTATTTGACGTCCTCCATGGTCGAGGGGTAAGGCTTTCGACTACGAATCCAAAGGTCGAGGGTTCAAATCCCGGCGTGCGCAAATTAATTTGTGCTGTTTCACAATTAATTCATTTAAAATAATATATAGTATATTTGCACACGTTCCAGAGTGGAAGATACTCTCAGTGTCGCCCTGGTGAAAGACTGACATTCAGAATTGAAACATTGCTTGAAATGGCTGTTAGCCGTATTTGATGATCAGATCTGAATACCAAGGTATTTCCCCACCTTCCTCTTCCCTTTCTCCTTCCCCTCCCAAATACCTTCAGCCTCACAACATTCCCCAATTGGGGATGCCATTGTCTCACTGGCTCCAAACGGTTGGGAGCAGTTGGGACTCTTGTGGGGTATTCATATATAAAAAAAATTAAAAAAACTTCTGCGAGATGAGGTAGAACTGCTTCCAGGTGTTCCAAACTATTTGGAGTCAATTTGAACCACTATCAATTTTCACCACAACACGAGTTTTCAAGAAGGAACTGTAGTTCCGGAACCGATCAGCGATCCAAAAATAAAAGTGGTTCTACACCAAGTAATTTTTTTTGGCAATTTTTGGAAAAAAATCATCAATTTTTATTCTCGGTCGGTACTTGCTTGGGAACCAGTGGTGAGCACATGGTTTTAATCAGGCTAAGCAGTAGGAAAACAGCGAATTAATTGATGTTAAAAAAAACTTACAACGTACGTGGTACGTTGTCGCTAATAATGGCTGGGCTTCTGGCTTCAGCCGATGTTGGTTGGGATTATCTGCCACATAAAATATCCAAATAACCAATTCATTTATGTATATTACAAACCATTTACTGGATAAATAAAAATTCCATCTTTTTTTTAACGATAAAATTGCATGTAAGATTGCCAAAATTATTTCGTTAGTAAAGTTGTACTAATTAATTAATTAATTAGACCAACAACAGATGGTACTGGCTGTGTTTTATAGTCGCTCCTGATTTATCTCGGAAATATTAGGAAGTTATTCATTTTCCCGGTGTAGAAATAGCATAAAATAACCGCAATAATTTTTAGGTTACATTTATAAAAATCATATAATTTTAGTGTGGCCGTTTCGGGCTTAAATCAAGTTTATAATAAAAAATCAAATAAAAACCCAAATATTTTAAGTTCAAATCTGTCACGTTGTTCTAAATTAACCCAAAACAATCGGTCATCGGCCGAAGGCGTTCGCCACATGTGCTTGTTAAAAGACCATTGCCTGTTAAAAGTGTCCCAGAGTGGATGATTTACAATGTTATTCTTTTAACTATGGTGATTGTAAACAATATACGACCGAGCTAGACAACCCAAACTCAAACTTAATGGTGAATGTGCTTTTTTGGAGCCTTTAATAGCTGCAAAGATATAATTGTATAACCTTGAACGTTGTACCACAACCGCAATCCGCAAATTAGATTTCATGGCTACCGAGAAAGGCGCAATAGGAAATAAAAACATTTGACGAGAAGATCTTCTGCTGTCACGGCGACCTGAGTTCTGACCTCCAGTTCACGGAGCAGATCCGGTGCATCATGCGGCCCACGGACGTGCCCGACAAGGCTGCTCTGCGACCTGCTGTGCCCGACCCCGACAAGGATACCACCGGCTGGGGCGAGAAATAGACGACACGCTGATGTACTCTTTCCAGATCCTGAAGCGGGCCGACGAGCGCCACCAAAGAAGATTGGAAGAAAGGATCAGTACCCCCGGCCCCAGTCCCCACCCGCCGCCCAACTTCACATAACTCCTATCATTTGTATTAGCGTCTTGCAATATATCATAAGAAATAAATACAGTTAGCTTCTTCTTTTTTTAAATTAAACATGTATGAAAACTTAGACCAAGCCGTATTTAATTTTGATAATCTAACTGCATCTCTTTATATGGTCTATAAATAATGTGTAATGATAGTGTCCAAAAAAAAAAAAAAATTAATATAGGAATAATGTAAGAATAGGAAGTAAGATTTGTACAGCGCCCTTGAGGTGATTTTTCACAAAAACGGCGCTATAAAAATCATCCGATTATTATAATTATTACTGATTGCTACATTTGTCATTTGTACCGAAAGGCAAAGTCTTTTTTTTAACACAAACGAGCTTTCCTTTTAACGCGCTTTGCGTACACATGTACATTTTTTTGTAGAATACAGTTAATATTTGAATGTGACATGTGCGTCATTTTGCACACTTAGTTCCTGCCTTTGACACGAAATAGTAGGACGATCGGTGCAATTTCTAGATGGAACTTCTTGCGTGTTTTTGAAAGTGCACAATATGTGTTTATTTTTTGTGTATGTAAGGTCGGGCATGGGGTGCCTATGTGCTAATATGGAGCGCATGCCTATATTGGAAACACATACTGTGTTTTCAATATATATACATATATGCCCACAAAATTTAAAAAAAAATCTATGAAGTCGTCGGAGTAGCGTAATATTGGTAAGTGGCAGATCACTTTATTTGACTATTTACCTTACATGATTCCTGCTAGGAGTCATTGCGATTATTCTATAGCATCCTCAATTAGGTTATGTTTTGAGGCTTAAAATAGTCCTAAAGGGAAAGGTTGGGATAGGGGTTGGTTGAATAGAAGCTGGCTATTCAGATCTGGTCACTACAAATGGTAAAAGCCAATCAATCAACGTTTAGATTCTGAATTGGTTAGCATTTCACCCGGGCAACACTGAGAGCACGTATCACTCTTAAGTTATGGTACTGAAGGATGTGGGGAGGTTAGTTAGTTTGAGTAGTAGGTACCTGGCAGTTCAGATCAAGTTACAACATTAGTACTGTGAGTAAATCAGGAATCAAGTATTTTAAAAATAATGATGGTCTTTAATAATCCTGATTTCACCGCAAATAACCTCTCGGTGGCTGGAGTAGGTGATTTTTTTCTGCTAGTTGGTGTTATGCGTATCCACACGGAGCCAGTATGTAGTAGTGCTAGTAGCTAGTGGTAACTAAAACGTTTAGTAGAATTTGTAGGCATTTGTGTTCCTCGCAGGAAATGAAATAATCGATAATTTACATATTGAGCCATGTATATTTTGTGACTTGCTAATAAGCAGGGTGTATCTGAACTTAGGACGTACCCGAAAAGGCCATTTTTTGCAAAAATGTTGGAACCTTACCCAACCAAGCAAATAATGTGAAAGTTTTTTTTGATTGAATTAAAAAAAAATTATATAATAATTTCATCGCAGATCAAAATTCGATAATCATTTATTACTTTAATTAAGCTCTGGTAAAGGCTAAACGAAACGTAATACGCGCCCATAAATGGCACAATTTTTATTTTAAACATACTGTTAGCACATAATGCTTTTAATTATTGAAATGAATCGTTTATTGGCGGGTGTATGCACGGAATATGAATTGGAATAAATTGTTAGTGTATATTTAATGCTCAAGTCATCCAAGAATCTTATAAAAATACAATATATTATTGTTGTATTTATTTATTTATTTTTGTATGTTTATAAAATACATGATATTTAATGTAGACAATTACATGGAATAGATACATTAGATCACCATACTAGGCGACTACCTGTTTCATGGAGACCAATGGAGTATAGTTACTTTTTATGAAGTCTATGGATTTAATATGATTAAAATTGGAAAAATTATAAAAGAAAGTACAATTGTAAAAGTAACATACATGCCGTATTTTTTATGTTTCCTGGAGGACTGAGTTTTAAACTTACAATAACAATTCATTCCATTTCATGCTCCGTGTGTACGTACACCCGCCAAAAACAATTCATAATAAGTGCTAAAAGCATTTTTTACTAAAAATATTTGAATTAGCGCCATCTGTTTAACTTCAAAGTTTGTCCAGTACCTACGTCCTAACCTTAGCTGACGCCGTGTAGAATGATTGATTAATACCGACATCTATCGCCGTAGCTTGATATTAAAATCTTATGAACTAGTTCGAAAAAAATTGAACACAGAACCATTTAACAGAAGTATTTACCATTATTTATAAAAAATGCTCACCGAATTAAAAATAAAAAATAAAAATAGTTTATTAAAAAAAAAAAGCAGTTGCACTTGGGGACCCATATTGAAGCTAGTATCTACTCAAACGATGTCACCACAACCTGTTTACTGCCACCTGTGAGATTTTTAAGAAACAACTTCGGATGGTACCAGCCAAGAAGGTTGGAAACTCCGCTAACTAAAAACTTTACTGCAATCTTGAATTTTGGCTGCTTTGAATATTTATTCCAGAGACACCGCCAGATGTCTCAAAATTTCGAATAGTTGTTACTGGAGACCTAAGAATTCCGCGTTTGCGATAACGCGAATTTTTACCCGAGTTAGCAATTTTAGATAAATAACCGGGAATTTTCCTATTTTTCCCGCTATATTAGGATATTTTAAAATATCAAAGTAATATTAAAGGTTCTAAATACGTATTTTTCTATGATTTTAAGCTTGAATATCCACAACATAGAACGCATCTAACTTCGTGTCAAAAAGTCCTGTCAACCTTATATCGATTTAAAAAATATATGTACACAAACAAAAGTAAAAATAAGTAAACAAAAAAAACATGCACTGCATTTGTTGCAAAAATATCAAAAAGGGTACATAAAACCACTTTTGTTACAAATTTCCGCGATTTTAATCGAAGAATAAAACCACTTTTCCCAAAAAAATAACGCGAATTTTTCAGTTTCCTGTTTTCCAATTTAAAAAAAAAGGGATCCGAGATTAGACGTTAGGATTTTATTAACAATTATGGCTAGATTCTATTTTGCAATTATTTACATTACAGAGATTCTTGCTTGTGTAGTGGTGTACTGTATCGGGGGACTACTGCGGGGACAAGAGGGGACTGCCGTCGGGAGTTCTAAATTATTTGGAACTGATTTGAACCACTGTCGGTGTGCAAAAATTCATTAAAACGTGCTCTTTTTTATCTTTTTTTTATTCATCTGCTCTCAACCGTATGGAACCAGTGACACTATGGCAACCCCAATTGGGGTATGTTGTGAGGCTGAAGGTATTGAGGAGGGGAATGAGAGGGGGAAGGTTAGGAAGTACCTGGATATTCAGATCTGGTCACCAAATACGACTAAAGCCATTTCAAGCAACGTTTCGATTCTGAATAGTGGTCTTTCACCCGGGCGGTACTGACAGTATCTACGACTCTGGAACGTGCCGCAAATACACTACATATTATTTTAGAGGAGTAAATTGTGAAATAACACAATTTAGTGAAATAAAATTCATAGTGCACGTCGGGATTTGAACCCACGACCTACGGATTAGTAGCCAGGGATCATAACCACTCAACCACTGAGACCGCGCTTTTTAAACCGATTTGCCTCTCTATCTAGTTTTTCCGATTATTTGTATGTATGAATGATTTTCAGCATTACTCTGTTTATATACATTATATCTTATTTTTTTAGAATGCGTGTTTTGTCTGGTTTTCTTTTGACGTACTACGTCGCTTGTACGATACATGTACAAATATAAAAAAAATAAACATATCTGGGAATTATGTTCACGTATTCTGGAGGCTCCCAGAACGTGATTTATTTAATTTAAAACATATAAATATTATAATTTGTTAAAACGATTGGCATTCATTTTGTGGCATCATTATTAAGGAAATAATAAAAAAATATACTTCGTATTCACCACTTTATAAATATAAATAGATATCTACATGTTTCGAAAGCGATGCTTTCTTCATCATGAATATATGAATACTACAATATTCGAAAAGTGTAGATACATATGTATATTTATATGGCCTATACTTTCTAATTTAAAACAAAAAATAAATAAAATATTTCTCATCCTTATTAGGTATTAACTAAACCATTAATTAAAAAAAAAACATGTCATTCAGTTTGGATGGGTATTTTGGCCACAAATCAAAATTTTTGTTATGTATGAAACAGGCAGCGCAGCCGTTCCTCTTAACATTCTTTATATTTTAAACACGCACTAACCACTTAACGAAAACATTTAGCAAATGGACTTTTCGTCAAACAGAAGTGTTGTCATTTTGCACATTTCGGGATGCTGTGTCGGCAGCCAGCCTGGCCGCTGACTCAGCACCTTCTAAACACAATAATAAAGGTTCTGAAGAACGGTGAAAAACTTTTAAAATTTGCCAATATTAATTATTAGATTTTTCATGTTATGTACATATTTAGAAATTTCAGTCGCAGTCCAAGTCTCTGAGTCATCTTATGAAGTGCAAGTACTTTGTAACTATGGAGAAAATTATATGGGAATGTTCGGAAAATAGTTTTGCGTACATGAAAAATGGGGCAGAATTCCTCCAGGCCGTGTGTCATATTAATGGACCGTGCGCGTGGAGCTGCGATTTGTGTTTGGGAATACAGTATTATTTATTTTGATTAATAGGAACTACTTTGTATCATCCGTAACTCGTAAGTACAGGGTTTGATTATAGAATTGTAGAGATACAGCAATATCACCATCGTAAAAAAACATTCGCAGGTGACCCTCTTTAAGTCATGATAATAATAATAATAATGATGTAAAATCACCTCAAGGCGCTGTATAAGTATTAATCCCTAGGGTTTATCATTAGTATGTACAAACAGATACAGATATATACTTACCTGGCAAGTCACTCCAGATTAGAACGTTATTTCATAACGTTTTAGCTTGATTAAAATTTTAGATATTAATCATTGTAGAAAATAATATTAACATAACCTAAATGAAACATGAAAACGGAAAAAAAACGACAGAAAATAAAAAAATATTTCAGTCT